>JARJDR010012822.1:0-19814 GCA_030264135.1 Myllaena sp. GC000078 | reverse complement strand
TATTTAAATACTTTTAGAAAAACTATTTATTATTTCTATTTGCAAAATTTCGTATATTTTGAGCTAACTATTTACTATTTAAATAGAAATAAAAACTATTTAAATAGAAATTTTTTTCGTTTATGCATTTACCGCCGTCACTCGGCCGAACTATGTTATAAATATATGGTAAAACACCCTAAATCCTGTTAGCACATGTTCGGATTTCGTTTGAGATTCGGATTCGGTACGGTCAGCGGGTGGCCAGCGGTACCGATCCACTGACACCGAGTATCGGCCGTACTATGTAACACAAATCACTGCGTTACTCCGGCAAGCCCAGCCGGACTGCACATGTTGGGATCGCGTCGGACTGCTAATGTTCGGTCCCATAAATTCATCGTAGTTAAGTTTACAATTTTTCGATTTTTATGATTTTATGATGGTTTATCTCTAAGTAAACTATCCTACAATAGATAAATTATTTATTAAACATAATACAGGTAAATGAAATTTTATTACGTCATTGTCATGTTTTTATTAATATCCGTCTTATACTTTCAGCGTTGCCAACGTCTGCACCCGTAGAAAGGCTTTTTAGCTTGGCGGGATTGGTATTGGTTCCAAAGAGGATGTCTCTGACAGACGAATGTTTTGAAAAATTAACACTTTTAAAAGCTAATAATTCTTGGACTAGCGAACATAACATTTAACACATTTTAAAATATTGTTTAATAAAGAGTTTCAGAAAAAAATTGTATGTAGTTTAATTTTTACAGTATAACTGATATCTATTTAAATTTCTATTTAAATAGTTTTAGTTTTCTATTTAAATAAATATTTAAATAGATTTTTGGCTGCGGGAAAAAGTATTTAAATAGTTCTATTTAAATTACTTTTTTTGCGAGAATCTATTTACTATTTACTATTTAAATAGATTTTCAAAACTATTTTTAAAGGTCTGCAACTAACATAGTCACTGCTTTTGTTGGCTGCCGATTGGGTTTTGCTGCCTGACCTACATTAAATCAGCGCGCTAACCACAATGCGGTGATGATCACAGCCCGCAGAGAGCGCAACGCTGTCATCCCGATCCATCATCAATCTTCCTCCTACCACATCTGCATTTCTTTCCATTTAGATTTTAGATAGCACGCAAATGAAATAAAGCAAAAAGATGAACATGGTTATTTCGTGGGTATATTGAGCAATATGCAAATTACATGAAATTGAATTAGGGATAAATTGATGAGAGGAAAACCACCAGCGCACGCTTTGGCGTCTTGGCGGCGTCATGCGGAAGGGTGGGTGCCCTAGGCTACTAAAATTGGGGCTGAGGCCTGGCTGGGGAGCTCGGGAACGATGACCTCGCTCGTTGCTGCGCAAATTGCTCGCGAAACGCTACCTTAACGGAAAATTCTTATCCTAGGCACTACTCGATCAATGTTATTGGCTATTGGTTCCTCTATGTAAATTTGCATTGAATGCCTCAACGAATTGATTGCTTATTATTTACGCTATTTTCGGAATAGATTATTGTGTTGCGGAAACTTTGGAAAAGGGAGTGTTTGCGAAACGCTCCCAGTTTGCGCAGAATGTGACGTCGACGATCATCATCGCGCAACGCCGAGACGCTAGGCATCGGCGAGGTCGACGAACCTTAAACGAAACCCAAAAACGTCCATCACTACAAATCCAACTCTGACGCAATTAACGCACACATGCGCGCTCCATAGTTGTTTGTACTTTCATTATTCCCGCTTTTGTCATGCTATTCCCTATTGACTTGCTGCTTATTATTTCTAATTCATTATATTTCTTGCGTATTTGCACGCGGTAAGCTATTATTGTGTTTATAATGCAATTACTCATGTATTCATGTGATATAATACATAACAAATGTTATTGTGACCCACGAGTCTTATTGAGAGTTCTATGAAAGGGTAGTATGTAGACGAAAATAATTCGAATTCCACGTGACAAATTTGGAATTTATTTATGTCGTGTGATTGTCTTGTGCTCAATGCGAGGAGATGCGAATGAATTGCCAAATCTCATGCGATATTTTCAGCGCGTGGACAGCAATATACCGAAATAATATATTAATAAAATCTGTATTTTATTGTTCGTATGACGTCCGAGGTGTTATTGTATGAGAAGCTCCATTTTCTTCATTTTAGTTAAAGTGGGGTAAAATCGAAAACGGGGCAAAATTGATATTGATTAATTTTATCCCAATTGTTTATCATTTTTTAAAAAACTAAGGTGTAGAATATAGCACTGATTTAGTACGAAGCTAACTAACGAGGTGCCTTCGATTTACAAGCAGATTTCTTCGTTTTCTATGCTTTGCAAAAGAGAACTACCAATGAACTACATAATCAAGTTAGACATGACTTAGAACGTGCGATGAAATTATTGGTTATAATCTCGATTTTTGAGCTAAATTTTGGTAAGTATAAAGAAAAATAGTTATACTTTATGCTCAAGAAAGAAATTCTGTTGAATAGTTGATATTTTCTAAGAAATCCATTGGTGCGATCATACCTCAGATTTTGAGGTTGCCGGGAAAGATCGCAACATAAGCTTACGACGCGGCCGTCGTTCGTACGAAATTATTGAAATATCTATAACTTTGAAATTAAATCACAGAATTTAATCGTGTAAAAAGCATTTTGTTAATATGACAACAGCAGAATTCAGATTTGGTATCGTAATGTGAGAATATTGCTTTTAACTAGTTTTAATTGATCGCTAACGGTACTGCCCCATTCACAAGGGACGTTCGCATCACCTGTCACGTCTTTTTAAGCTGTGAATAAAGGTACTCTAATCAATTTAAATTGTGATTTCTGTTAGTGGAAATTATAGAGAATTAACTGCACTTTACGACAATGCCAAGCTGGGGCAAATATTTCAAACATATTAAAAAACCTATAATGTTAAAGTTGAACTTAGCAAAATTACTGAAAAGTAGTATGACATGTATTAATAATTTTCATGTTTTATTCCGTGGTAGCCGTTATGTAAAATTGCTCGAATGTTGTTAGAATTATAACAATGCGAATGAAGCAAGAAAAGTGCGTAAGTTCCTGGGTGAAAAGCCTCTCTCAATGACATCGCCAGTGAACCGCCTTCCTGTTACACTGTTAACCTAATGACATAACGTTATTTATACTCATACTCGCCAACCGCATGCGTGCGTTAATTGACGAATTTCAGCCATATATCTGATCATCATCCATAGTTCCTGTCTGCTAGACATCATCCGATAAGGTCGAAACGCACAGATTTCAATTTAGTGTCGCCTTTCTCACTAGTATTCTAATTTAAAATTTAAAATTGTATCTACATACTTATAATACGTTGATTACTCATTAATCTATCATACATGTCTGGTGCGTCTGGTTTGTTATGTATTTCCTATAATGTTGGATAGTTAATTGGTTAACAATGTGGCGAGGACACACACGCATATTTCCATAGGCATGCACGAGTAAGTTTATACTAAGTAATCATTATTACAAATGTCGTCGACTCCAAATCGACATCCGTTTTTATTCGTCTGGTGCCACTCATAGAGGTTTAATAAACCTAACTAACTAACTATATTTCGGTTTGTTTGGATAGAAGTCCTAAGGTGAACAACGCGTGGATCGAGATATGAGTGGGCAACGTGACGCGCAAACCAATGAACGCGTGGCTAATCGAAACAGAAATTCGCACGTGTCGGCCATGACTCCTCCGTGTCTGATTACTTAATGTTCATTGCATATTAAATATACCACAATGAGACTTCGTTAAACAATTATTTTGCGTACATTAGTGGTTCGAATTCATTAAATATTTCTATGCATTATTAGTATCCAATTACTAAGCGTGAATTTCCGAATGAAAGGAATGCACCAAACGATGGTGTAAATATTAATATATACAACGTGGCTTTGTTGATTTTCGTTTTCACACCAAGGACACGTCGAGCAAATAAAATATAGCACAAACCGGTATCTAATATTTGGCGGAAAAAAAGAATACTTAATCCTACTGCCATGATGATATGGGTCCACTGCTATGCAAATTCAATTTCGGTTTGTTTATATTTTGATTCTAGCGACATGCAAACACTATTAATGCGAGCGAAACATGACATTTGAATAAAAACCAAGCAGGCGACCGATCATCATCGAATGAAGGCTGAATTGTAAACGAGGAAGTGAGTAAAACTAGCTAGACACATGTAACAGATGACGATGAAATTTACTTTATGAAGAAAACCAGCAGGCCAAGCAAGCATAATAATTAATTAGCTGCACTTATCTAATTGCAAGCCTGAGCAATGCTGTTGTAATACAAATGATATATGTTTAAGTAGAATTTAAATCGATTTAGCTATAAATTTTATTCGAGTTACAATCTATAGCATTGTAATGTCAATTGGAAACGATTGCAATAATAGCAAACAAGTGGACTATGTAAACGATCGAATTAATATATAATCCAATCCCAGGAAAAAGTCGCATAGCGCAAACGCAACAACGTACAACTTGCATTTTCAATAGCTTCGCATTACCTCGGCTGCAGAATGTAACATCATCCAAGTATGTAATTGATGTGCCAGTCACTACTTCTCTATATCCACTTGCAATTTCTATAGAGAAGTATGTCTGCAATCTACATACAAGGTGATACAACTAAATCTACTCTTCAAATACGAATAAATAAATGCAAATTTGTATATTTTGCATTGTCACCCATTCATAGTATTTACGGTGCTATCGTCTAATTTTAATATTTTATACATAAGTCATATTCGATACGATTGAATGTCGGGTAACTTTAGAAGCCTGGTTGGCATCGGTGCGGCGTGTGTTTGAAGTTGTGTTATGTCACATTTAATCGCGATTGCGTGCAGCACCGCAAAGCAACAACCATGTAGCATGTATGTACCTAGAGCTATACACCGCAACAACACAAAGGATATGGAATAATTATCCATTCGTATACCCGTGCACTAAACACTATACACGTTTAAATGGATAATTTTTGAATATGCAGAACAGTTACTTGCATATAATTTGAAATGAAAATGCAGACCTAGTTAACTTCGTAGTCATTGTGGCTGTCTGAATAATATAGGAAATGTAGAAATGTTGAGGGAAATGCGAGTGTGAAAGCGAGAGTACGGCTCTCACGTTATAATTTTCTCAGAATTTTCCAATTGCATTTTAATCCGCTGCACGCGATGGTTTTCATGGAATCGACGCTGCCGAGAATATAGGCCACGCGATGATTGAAGAATAAATACAATTTGAAAATATTTTACTTGTATCATGTTTCATTTTGTTCTTCCACTAAATATGCATAATGTAATTACCTAGTTACGTTCTAAATTGAAATTAAATGTTGTAATGCTAAAGTGTGTAATAAATCAGAAAGAGGTGTATTCAAATTACGAGTACATTCCTTGTGCAGAGGATTGCAATGAAGTATTATACGCATACTTATTAAATAAATAATCGCTGTAGCTCGTGCGCGCGCGCTATTACGGTGGCGAAAATGATAGTTTTGCGGTTCGACCGCGAGTTGCGAATATACAGCGCGCGTTCATTAAATAATTACGCATGCATAACACATTACAAACACTTGTGTTGAATATTACTGTGTCTGTTTTGCTGGCGATATGATACACTTTGCAAATACATGAAGCATTGGTACGATGTGGCGATGGCGGTGAGCGAGAGGCTGCTTCGAATCAGGTTCGAACCGGCTCGGCTGGCAGTGAAGTGTCTCTCATCATCCTATCGTGAATATTCTCATACACAGTACCCACACACTTGATGAATGCGCGCGCGGCTGGCCTGGACCAATTTGTTGTGTCGAGCGAGCGAACGTATGATACGAACGCGCGACGTTGATGGATGCGTGATGAACGAACGAACGTACGCGCTAGACACGGCGTCTCCTTTCGTGCCTCGCGGCAGTCGGCCATGCCATGTCGGCTGAGTACAGTTACGTTGTCATATTGAACTGAACTGCTTTGTACGTGTAATTTTGATGTAATTGGATTGATTTTAAAATATTGATGAGGAGGCCAATATAATTTCAATGAATATGAAATATGTTGATACTGATAACATGTTTTGTTTCAAATATACTTTTTATTGAATTTGGCATGAATGTTCTATTGAAATTATAATTTACGAATTGTTCGTTGATTTTTAGCAATGCTATTGTAATCGGTGATTGAAACTAGGTACTAATTTACTTACCTACTTACAGTTAATCAATTTGGCTATTAGTTACAATTAGTCCAAACGTTTGTTGGAACGTATAATTTTTGAAGTCAGATATATGCATGTTGTTCTAGATCAGGGACAAGATTTTTGATTTATGGTTACCATTAATAACATAGTTTTGAATACCGGACTTGAAGTAGGCTATTCTGATTTGTATGACTTGAAACAATTTGTATCTGGCACCGTATCGATCAATACTGAAGTTGATGAAGTTCTGAGAATTAAGTTTATTGAATAATTTTTGCAACATTTTCATTGAAAGTAAAATTAGAACTTTCACCTACATATTTAATTTCTTTTGGCATTTCATCAACCTTCACGAAACCTAAATTTACGGTTTTCCTGTGATTTAATACAATCTATACTTGTAACTACTGTAACTAATGGCTTCAAAGACAAGAAGATAGAATGACATTGGTGACCCAAATGTGCCATTTTTCTAATGGTTCAGACTGGCTGACGTCAATAGGTATCGCACTACGTTGTTTGCGACCTTATCACACGAGAACACAAAAATCATGGAAACGTGTGTCTATTTTTCGATGCGAATTTGATCATCCGGATTAGATTAGATAAGCTACGAGAGAAATTGTCCAGCAACAAGTACATACTCATAGTATTGATCCAAATTCGATACAGATATTATTACTGTATCAACAAATAGCATTATTTATAGAATTATTCCATTGTGTTCGTATCTTGTTTTAAATATGAAATTAAAAATTTGAGGAAATAAAATGCGATTCAATAGAAAAATTCGCAAACTACTAACAATAAGTCCAATTTAGACATAGCATGAGTAGTGCTGCGCGTGTGTCATCAATTTGTGAATTTAGGTTACGAAATGTATATATATTCGCACATAAAAGTCGAAGCATATTTAAAAGTCGCGCAAAATTGCAGCACAGAAATAGCATTTCCGGCGGCTGCCTGAGAGAATTATCAATATCACAATGTTTACACAACCATCATTGTTTATACAGTGCGCATGTTATTTGAGTTTTTTATTTGGTTTTTGAACCTTAACCATTTTTTCTCAATTCCGAATAAATGATAAATGGTTTTGTGGAAGTTTTTCATTTCATTTAACATTTTCGGATTTCACTTTTAATACGCTTTTGCAAAATTATGCTGAAAATCAAGCAGTTTTCAATTGTTGTCATTGTGCAACGCATATAAAGCTGTTTAAACATAGATGCGCAAAGTTCATAATGTATTAACGTAGCCGACGCAAAAAGCTACGATATCGGGCGTGGTGGAAACATGCATAGCCATGCAAAATGATGATAAAACCCGAATGATTTTAACCTTTTTCTCGATAATATCATTCGCAAAAAGCAAAACGCTAATGAAGGCGTTTGTTTATGAAATTGTATATTTCATAATAACTTAATTAGGTGACGTCAATCAAAAGCACCACTGGTCTTCCTTGAGTTAACTGGATTCCACGCATCTGGGGTTCATCAAGTGTAAAGTTCTGTGTCAAGGTTAATCTCAAATATCGTATGCGTTCGGCGGTAATATGTACTTGACTCGTAAGAAACAAAAAGCAAAATACTCCCTGTTATCAGCATTACAGCGTCGTTTATTGCTTCATCCATTTGCACTGGTGGAGTTTCGGTTTATTATGAAATTACGATGTTTGCACAAAGTTGACGCCTTAATACAAGCAAACGCCTTGCACTTCCTATGCTCATAATAATTAACCCATAGCTGTTTAATATTTGTATGGTGTTATTTCTGATTAGTGCACGCTAATGCACGTGTATGTACTGTTTTGTCACCGTAATGTTGTCGCTGCTCGTCGTTTTCGGAGCGCGTGCGTAATGTTATTATTTCAGTACTTTTCCAGGCCGTTGTTGCTGTGGTGCAAATCGTGTATAGATAAAACATTGTGGCAAGGCTTATATGTTCTTCAATCAAAATATCATCAACACGTGGAAATATGCAGCGATTACAATGTAGTTACGCGTTCAATTACAATTGCATTGTTCTATGCAAAACTTCATCGACTTGTTAATGTGATAGATGAGACGTATATACAATGCGCATTTTTGTTTTGAATATCTCTACATACTTCACATATGTTTGTATATGAATGAGACCACTCACTGACTTTCACGTCATACGTAAAATATTACTTTTTAATATACGACAATTTGTCTGTGCAACGATAAACTAGGGAAGATGAATCACATAAACGAATCGCGTCATGGTGTTTATGCACACAGTAGGAGTACAAAGTCGAATTCTTTGCATGCGCGTTGATCGTGCATTATTAGAAACAACGCAAAGGTCGTTGAATATGCGAAAATATACTACATCCTGGTGCGCTTCACCTCGACGCATATTAATTCGATATCAGAGCAGCATTTAATTTCATCCGTTCAGTGCCAAGAACAACGTCGATGATGGTCACCGGCAGCGTTTAAAAATAATAGTAAACATTTAATTTGCACCAGATGAAAAACGACTGCCAAGAGGAAGAAAACCAGATTTAAAATTCATCCAAACGAGAACGACGCAACAATTGGGACTGTTGATTTTGATGTTATTCAAAATACCAGCCGATGAAATGCGAAATAATTTTGTTGATATTGATCATGTGCATAAATACACTTCATCCGTTTATTTTTAAAATTTGCAAATAGCAAGGCGCCACTTCTTATAAAAAGTTTAAACCTAGTGCTCGTAAATGATATATTTAGGCGAAAACGACCTTCGTTACAGTTTCGATGTTCCGATTCATGTGCAGAAAAGCCGCTGATTTTCTAAAATATTTAGATAAATAAAACACTGAGCTTGCACATATAATGCGTGTTATGTGCTGGGGTTATATGCAAAACTAGAGGTTATTCGTATTTATTGAAATGTGCATTTGTATATAAGCGATAAAACGGCATGATAAATGTGAAGGTCGACCGGCTGCGATTTCAAGTTCAACACAAAACATGCGCGCCGGCCGCTTGCGATGCCGGCGCGAGCTTGTTGAGTAAACTGCGTTTGCGTCGTCGTCGTTGGCGCGGTGCGGTGCGGGCTTGTGCGCTGCCATATTAAATGCTAATGTACTCGCGACTCAAGCGTGCAGCATATTGACATTATACCATTGCTTTGATTCGCTTGCAATCTCGCATTTGCTAGAAAACTGAGACATGCCTTTTGTGGCTGCGGCGTGTATTACATTAGCAGCGGCCATAGTTAACTAGTTAATATTCGTGCAGTTCTTGTGTTTAAATCAAGACTTATCAATTTTAAGCAAAATTCAAATAGAAAAATAAATCTACTTATTGTTAGATTCGTCGAAAAAACAGTTTAAACATGGTGGGCCAAGTATGAAAATTAAACATTTGTTTGCTATGGAAATGCAAATATCGGTTCGCTCCAAGCAAAGCACGTACGACTAGGAAGACTACGGCGCTATTCTTAAAACACGTCTAACTACTAATATAATTTTTCTCTCGCATTGTTAATGCGGACGTAAAACAATTTAAGACGTCCTTAAATTGAAACTTTGAACCTTTAGCATTATGAAGTTGGAAAAGTTTTAGTTTGCAGTTGGCAGACATGTCGTTACACGTGCTCCACTTCTATAACTCTTTTCAACGCTGTAACTTCTTTGCGCACCCGTAAGTAGTAGCCGGCTGTCAATACGATTACGGATTACGGTTGGAGATTGCGGTTGGCGATTTGTCGCCGCGCTTGCCTTTTGCCATTTGCCATATTCGCCGATGTGTGGTGCTTGCCTGGTGACTTATAGACGACCGGCGACGACCGCAAAACGACTTGCACGCGCCGCCACCACTACTACACGAAGTGCAAACAAATAGACGCGCATATAGCACACACAGCGGCATAGATGTGGGATTTTCATAAATATGTATATTCCATGTAAGAGTAAGCACAGAAAAATATAGTAGGCAATATGGCGACGACATTTATTGTTCACCTAAAAGATGCTTTTATGTAATGCTGCCTTTCACAAAAGTCACACTTTGCGAAGATATGTATCATATGTATGTACTTACATGCAATGAAATGGAACAACGTGGAAATGCAGTACACGCAAAACGAAATTTTTCTCAATCAGTGTGCGAGAGTACATATTCTAAATTTACAGATATTAAATTTAGAATGTTCTTGGAAACTTATTCTTTCAGGTCACCTGCTGCCATCACGCGCATCCGCAGTTATAGTCGCGCGTTCCACGAATAAGAATAATACGCATTTATTTTTTACTTCATTGGCGTTTTATTTGGGCGCTTTCCGTGGGTCTTTGCACTGCGCGCCGCTTTCAAATGTATTTCTGTCATTTCCGCTTATTTTCATCTCGTTGGATGGAACGACAGTTGGTCTAGCACTCTAGCTTAATGTAATTGCTCTGATTATCCATAGTAAAACGCTGGCTAGCTACGTCTATTGAACGTCTCTTTTTGAAAAGCGATATCAGTTTCAATCTATTTAAAAGGATAATAGTTTTGTTCTCATATATTTGAATTTATGCATAAATAATATATTACTCTTTAATTTTATTGTTATTGTTGTTCTATTCAAAACCAAATCGACGCCGACGTTCGGGGTTCACTGGCATTGCTTTTTCCTACGAAGTGAGTAAGTACCTCGTATTTTCGGATTTTCATAATGTACGGTGACGATGTCTAAAAGTTTTTTCGATGCCGTTCCCAACCTCGTAAAATATACGCCTCGATTCCGAATCGATTGCGAATCAACGTCCCATCATGAGCAGCTTAAACGAAGCGAACGTAAAAACTTAGGGCGTTTTATTGGGTTCGCATGTTGCCTCGAGTCTCTAGTCATTTGATTGAATTGCAAACATGATGATGGCATCAGACTAGCCATCACGCAAAAAATTTATATACGTATGAAAAACGCGTCGAACAGAAGGACAAATGTCACCAGCTAGTGACAAGATATTGTATATAATCGTAAACGAACACGATGTGTGCGATCGAATCGAAGACAAAAACAACTGAAATAACATGTAATGTATAAAGTATTGTGTAGCGTGCGCACAATTTGGAAGCAAAAGAACATGACATAAAAGTAATCATTTTATTTGTCTTTTTGCTTGTTAGTAGTGTTACTGGAATCATAAAAATTGTACAATTCACAAATGATATTTATTGATCATTATTGCATTTCTTCCTTATGGAATTTGCAAGTAATTACAGTAAATGTTCTAACAATTTGTCTAAACACATCAAATTCAAAGTTTGCTGACAAAACCTATCAATATTTACCTACAACTCACAGCACGTAAAGTTGTAACTTATTTTATAACGCTGATGACGTACGCACGCAAAACTACTCAGCAGTTCGTTAACATTTGTATAATAATCAGCTTTGGCAAGTTCGCAAATACAATATGCGAAATTGCAAGTCTCCCGTAATTTCACTCTATCACCTATGACGATGACTATTAACTAGTTAATCTATTGCCATTTTAATTTATTTTCTTTTCCTTTACGGAATTAAGAAGTAGAAATCAGATGTAGGCCTATATTCATTTGATTGTGATTTTTGCCATTTAGTTTTTAAATTTAACGATCCTGTTCATTTGCCCAAGGGGGCTTGGTTGCCGCTTTCTATGACATCATCCTACGCGCGGCCAAAATAAATTTGCGAACGACCATTTCGAATATTTGCTTGACACGAAATAAATAAATAAATACGCCGGTGAAAATCAGCTTAGCAGAGGCGTATCCAACTGCGTGAATTGGGTGCAGTTCAATTTACAAAAGTAAAAATATTATTGAAAATCTTCCTAAGGTTAATTTTGGTTATAATCTGATCGGATGAGAAGGTGCTCGGACGCGCGCGTGGACTATAAATACCGATCGAAATGCTGTTGGCCGCTGAAGTGGCTAATCAATTATCATTGACATCTAATTGATGTGCGCCTCGGCTATCTCGCGCCGAGATCTATTTATACACGCCGGGGGATTCGCCTGTGCTAAATAATAATGCGTCGCAGCGCCTGGCCGCAAGCGCGTTCCGCTTGCCATTTCTACGAACAATATCAATATCAATATCAATGTCGTTCGCCAATTCGTTTATCGTACCTATTTATGTATGTCCTTGCTAGGTTACGTTACACTTTCTATTGTATTTTTCAGCGTAATTACTGTTACGAAACCAAAATAAGACTAATTTAGTATCATGTTTAAATTACCTTTTCCCCGAGGCATTAATTTCCTTACATCTTATTCGCGAGGCGTGGATATAAATAACTTGTTTTCGCACATTTTTTCGTTATTTTGAACCCTGAATGAACTCCTACATCAAATTCAAAAACAGATCGTATTCAAACGTATGAGATTTAGTCTATATTTATTAACACTGGTAAGTAATACGTTGGGCATGTAAGTAAGAGTTTGTTGTGTTTTGGCCGCCCACCAACTGTGTCAATAGAATGGTGGCGGCAATTAAATGCATCGCTTGCACTTCACACTTTGCGAAAGCGACTTGAACATTAATTACCAGCGTCCTAGCGTCCATCTGTGCCGCGCGGCAACCTTCTGGGATGCTGCGCCACTTTGTGTTTCATTGTCAGCATATGACATTGCATGTGCATCTTTGCAGTTTGCGAATTTATTACGCCCCCGCGACGGGAATAATTTTAGCGCTCTCAGCAAGGCTGCTTTTATATCGAGTGCACAAAGGACTCGGCCAATAAGATGTCAAGCAGTTAAGGTGAAGCACATTGCAGATGATTCCTATATAAATGGCAATAAGAGTTGAAATGACCCAATGCCCCATTGCTCCAATGCTCCAATACACTTGCTGCTCCTATCACGGATGCGCGCCGAGACATATTGTCCTTCAATGCCATTTACAACCGCAACATCAACATCATGCTGGCTCAAGTTTGCTAAAATAAGAAGAAAGAATCGTCATGAATGTGGGCAATAAAGTTGCCAAGAGTTCTTGTTCTTTTTGCGTTGGTGATCATTATTTTCGCAAGTATTTACATTGCCCAAAAATAGATGTTTAATCGTGGAGACTACCATGTTGAAAATCTGCTCGCTGAAGATATATAAACATAAGAGTTATATTCGTTAAAAGACTGGAAGGAAACACCTACCTAGTTTTGATTCTCTGACATTTCGTGTTATTTCATGCATTGACGTAATTCAAGGTATCTAAGTAGCTAGAAACCGACATTTACAGCATTGTCCTTTTCCGCTACGAAAATAACCGCTTCCTCGTCCTCACGGCAGTGCTTTGACGTGTTTTTATACAAATATTTACATTTTAATATCCTCGAATGACTCAGACGCGCAAATAAAAACCGAGAATTAGCGAGTGCATGTGCGAAATCATAAATAACGCTTTGAAAACCTCGTCGTCGTCGGCGGTCGCGCTGCGAGCGTTACTCTATTATTATTTGCAAAGTTATTAGTTTGCGATTAATTGTGTATTTGAGTACCATGACCCAAATCCCCTATAGCCACGTGTGAGTACGACACAGCCGAATATTTGCGCTTGTAGTGGTTTCGCGAAAATAGCCATACTCAACAAGTGTGTCCAATGCTTGTTGGCGGTTTATGCGTGCCGCGAATACGTCGTGTGCAAACTTTACGTATAGTAGTAGTCCGCTTCTCGTCCGGCGACCAGCAAATATATTTGCGTGCATTTCAAAGGAACACGCAATCATGCAATTATTAATGATTCCGCTAGCAAGCCGAAGCCGAGCGACGAGCAATTAAACAGCGGACTATGTGGTATCGTAGTTGTTGTTGCACAAATATTAAATTATCCTCTAATTATCTAGTTTGAAAGGAAGATTAAAGTCATTTAATGTTCAGTGAACTCAAAATTTAAACCTTACGTACGCACTACAATATACATGACTTATATTATTTAAATCTGCTGCTTTGTACGATTTGAACCGGAGCTGGCCGTTTAGCCGGTCGATTTGCGGTTGCGGAGGTAAAGCCATAAAGATAAATTACACGTGAGATTGCAGATAACCCAGATCCCGAATGGAGAGTGTTGTTGGCGTCCGAATCCTGGCTGCATTCGGAGATGAAGATTTGTGGCTTCGTTTTGATATGCTCGTTCCAATTGTTGGACGATTCATGTTTGATATGGCCATTTTGACGCCCATTATGCGTAGGCACGTAGTCTATTTATAGATATATGTATGTATAAAGTATTCGATTCTTTTTAGAACAATTGGTGATAGCGTGCACTGGAAATTCGAGTGGTACACTTGGAATAGTATAAATGCGGATGCGTACCCAATGTGCAGCAAAAGTTTGTAGGCAATCGTGATTTAATCTAATAGAATTAACGGTTATTACGCACGCGACTTGGGCATTCGTAGTATTCGTAGTATTTTCTGCACGTTTTCTTACTTTGAAATACTCTTATTGTATTTGCTAGTATACACTATAAATAGTAGCTACGAATCCATTGATGCCATTCTGTTTTGAATGCGAAGAATTTGAAGATTTAATGCATTCATATTGATCAGTTTACGAATAGGTGGTATACAATGGTGATAATTTGCATAATAAATAACAAATGGAGGCAAGCGACATTATTTTTATACACACTTGCTTATTTGCATAAATTACTGCACTTGATTCACACATTTCGTTTATGTTATGCTAATTTGAATATATTTCTTTTAACTTGTAATAATAATAATCATGCTAATTTGTTTTGAAAACATATGTGACCGAGAGGTGTGCAAAATTTTATTCACATTTTACAACTTGTTTTATTGTTCTAATCGAGTTTCTTGGTCTAGATTGAAATTCATACATCAATTATGTTTGTTGCCATTACTATAAACTTTTAATTTGAATAATATAAATGTAAAATGCTAGTAGTTTGATACTCAGATAAACTTTCTCTTCGGATTTCATCGTTGATTGATTTAATTTCGTCGCGCAAAAGAAATGACGAGCAGAAAGCAACGCGCGGTGGAGCAAGAAGAAAAAATGATTTGTAATGTAACGGTCGATTAAATAATTTTTCAAATTTACTTAACAAAAAAAGTGTTGTACGTGCGCGTACATGGTACTACATAATTATTCCAATAGACCTCAAACCATAATTGAAAATCTAAAAAAAATCTAAAGTACAGTGGCCGTCGATTAATTCCGATCAGCAGCAGCGGCAGTATAAAAGAATCGTGTAGGTCACTCATAACGTCACGTTCGCGCTGTTCGATTTTATAATAGTTGGCCGCTGTGACAACTTTCTACAAATTTAAATACGCAGCCGGTTTTGTTTGTGCTTCAAATGAACCATAGCACTTTTGCCATCAAATAAATATTATATTTGTAAACTGTATAAAAGTTTATGCATATTACCCATGACGGTCCAAAAACGGTTTTGGAAACGGTTTGTTATTGTCGGTATGTCAATTTGATGCTGTGCTTATCAATTGAATGGGCATTTTTTATGTCTCGTTACAACCTTGTTGACAATGGACGCAGTTTACGTTGCATCAAATTCTTTTATATATGATACTTATGGGAAGTAATTTAACGGAATGTACTGATACGTGATTCTCTTAATTGTAATGTTATATATTCAACAAAAAATTGCAAATATTTTTATGTTATGTTTATGCTATAATCTTTCTAGTCTCCTCCAGTTCTTATCAGTAAACAAATATTTATGGTTGAACCGATGTGAATGCGCGTGCATTGTACGAGTATGTGAACTTTTGTGAATGTCACCTGAACTGCGGTATTAAAATGTTAAATAACTTTATAGGTTATAGGTATTTATTCCTAGACTAAGCAATTAGCAAATCAATGTTTCACAAAAATGCATAGCAAGCGATAAGAGTGACTCAAAAGTACCGCTAACATTAGATAACATTAACAAACAACCAAATTTCAGCAGTAATAACACTAATATAAGTTTGGCAGAAAACTTATACAAATATTGCATAAGTGCTATGTGAACTTGCGATAAGAATTTTATTGCGATAATTAGGATTATAATAAATTGATATTTCTTTACATTAGTAAATGGCCTAGAACAAATTATTAATACGTGATCATTCAAATATATTATTACGAACTGGGGAAGACATCTCATTTTCATGTCCAATCATTTTCTATGTAATTATTCAATCTAATTATAGATATAACACATTGGCAATGCAAATCCTTTGTAAATGAATACATTAATAACTTTGGAATAACTTTCGAATCAGACGATTGAAGATAAATCAATTCATATTAATATATTTATGAGAGTATGTATGATTTATGCGCTAATTTATTACGAAATATTCATTTGATTTACATTTACATGATGATCGGTGTATTGTTTGCACGAAATATACAAAATTAGCTAATTGCTGTCGTACATAGAGTCAACATTTTTATTTAAAATGAAGGAATTAGCAATGATTTATTAAATCCACTAAAATTCACGATATTGATATATAATTACACTAATTACAACCATTGAAGTATGCTCGATGATTGATATGATATAATATGGCAAATGGGCGTGTTTTCATTGCGATTTTGGGGGACACATGCGCAAAATTCAGCTCAAGGCAAACCTAATCACACGCGTATTGTGTTAGAAGTAATAACTAATTATCGTGTGTACCCATGGTATTATTGGATATTCTCATCTCAACATGTTGCCAAAAAGTGGACATGCTAAATATATTTAATATCCGGAGGAAATACATTCAAGGCCTTTGATATAAGTATGCGTTTTGTTTATTAATAAGCCGGAGAAACGAAGTTTGACTAGAAAAGCAAAATCAAGGAATGTACGACGAAAACACTGCGTTGGTGTCGTGGACAATGGCAAGCGTCCGTAACACAAAACAATCAACGTTGATAACGGTGCGGCATTAAAAAAATACGTGCCGGTAAACAGGCATGCGCCCCTCTGTTTGCGAAAACAGTGGCGATCGACAGCCCGTGCGCAGATTGCCATGCACATATCGAATTCGTAACAAAAAAGATATGACCATAACTTTATGTTCATGCGCATAAAAATGCACATCAAAGACGCTGCGTGCCATACACGAATTCATTTGCGTTTGATAAACAGGAAGAATAAACTTGACATTGCTGCTACTACGCTTGATATTGAATTTCGCTTTCCTGGAAATTAATTTTTTATCTATCTTGGCAATAATTGTTTCGGTTTTGTTTCCTTCTGCTATAATTATTATGAGCATTTAAAGTAGTCATTGGGATATTGTTAAACTAGTTTCTAGACGAATACATTTATTAATACGAATTAAATGTGGATGCCAAGCCCCAAGCGGTTTGATGCAAATAAACTATGCAGATAAATCGTGAACTGCGGGTGTAAAGTCCACGCGCAATGCTAATTTCTATCTGCGTCAATAGTCCATGAATGCCGGCGAGAATTTTCCTCGGTTCACACTTATTTGTATGCTGAATCGCGGATTATTCGTTCCAGATAGAAAGTGTAAGTGCGAATGGCGCGTATAATAACAAATCGTTGTACGGCAAAAGTAGGTGATGATCGAAAGTAAAATCAAACAGATCAACAAAATGAGTTGTTTATTTCGGTGCTCCGTGCGAAATCGGCATTAACAAAATACGCTTGCCATCGAATGCATTTATTATTGTAATATTTCATATTTATGTTTACATTGCTCATAATAGCCGCAATGCGATAGCAAAAGTTGCAGCGGATGCACATCGGCACACAACCAATGGTGTGAAATGGCGCAGTAGCAAAGCGCCACGATCGTAAAATCGCCACGTGTCGTTCGTAAAACTTATTGGCAAGTCATGGGCGCATACAGAATGCAACCAGAGCAATATATGACTAACGAGCATTGCCAATTAATACTAGTATAAAACAATACATATTATACTTGTTTGAGATGTATTTAACAAGCTGAGGCATATTATGGCCAAGTTGAATGAATTTAGGGGGAAGTATTTACCCCACCAAGGTCCTGTCGAGTCGAGGACAAGGACGTTCCATGCACCCGCCCACGCGCCGTTTATAAATAGGTCGACGAGGGTCAGGTGCGGTGCGTCCTTGCCCGGAAGTGTTCCAGTAGTGCGTTCACTCCCTTTGCGGGGCACACTCGCGCCTCGCCGGCTCCATTGTTCCATGCGATCAGCGTCCTTCTCGGTTGTCGGCGAAGGTCATTCGCTGTGGTTGATTCACTTTTTTGCTTTTCATGTTCATACTCTTGTGATTATCGCCTATTTCATGCCCTTGTTGTATGTATTTTTTATAAACGCTTTTTTCCTTAGCGGACACGTACTTGTGTATAAAATGGAGATGCTTTATTGTGATGCGGTTGTTGCAGACGAGGTTGTTGGGATGATAGCGAGGGTTATTCCGCATTATAGGTCGCGGGTGTGACATTGTGACATTGCACTCTGCGTTGCGACTTTATTAACAATCGCGGTCATGTTGGATTGCGGCCGAGTTCAGTCGTTAATGCGATGAGAATGATGTCTCTTTATCCATAGTGCAGATTTATAATGCATTTAAATTAAAAATTACCTTTTTAAATTAATTTTTATTTTAGTTTGCTTAATAAAAAAATAATTTAAAGTTATTTTTAATATTAAAATTTCGTTAACTATTTTGCACTTAGATTTTAATTTACCTTAAAACTGTTTTGTGTTCCTGCATATTTCCAAATTGTCGTTTTTTGGAAACAAATAGTGTTAGATTATTTTAATATACAGTAAAATGAAAATTAATAATTGCATACATAATAACATGACGATAGCACATTTCGGTACTATTAATGTAAATTAAATCATTAATTTCATATTACATACTTTTACTTTTCATCAGTTAAGTCGCAGCAATTATGCATGTTTAGATGTATCGAATAGAGGCATGTAATGTGAAAAGAAATGCGCTAACAATTACCGATGTAGTCATTAACATTTAATAATAACCCAATGTTGTTCCAATTATTATTATTAAATCTTACGTCCAATAATTGTGATTTATATGAGAAATTTTGTAATTAGAAATTATATAATTTTATTAATTTATTGAATTGCTTATGATAAATGGTATTTTAAATCTTAAATCTCTGAAACGATAAAATTTACAAAAAATTTGTTCATAAATATCATTGTATGGCACTGAAAGCTTAATGCGCATGCGTAAATCGACTTCGACTTGTTTAAATGTTTAAAAACAATGCGAATTATTTTAAGTATAACAAAGATATCGATTGTTTTGTGGTTGTTTTTATTGGTTGAGTCATGCGTTGATATATGGACGTTTCTTTGTTGTTAAAATGATTAGCATTACAAATGATCCACAGTGATGGGCATTGAACACATGATTGTATACTATACATTTGGTGATTAATCTAAAAATCAATTCGTGATTGCACGCGCAAACATCTATACCAGTGATTCCCAAAGTGGGCGCTACCGCCCCTTGGGGGGCGTTGTAGCGTTCCTGGGGGGCGGTAAAGAACATTGGAAAAGTTTTCAAAATATACTAATCCGTAGACATGAGGGGTGATGGGGGGCGCTGACATAAATATTTTCTGGAAAGGGG
>JARJDR010012812.1:0-12838 GCA_030264135.1 Myllaena sp. GC000078 | reverse complement strand
TTGCAGCTTGGGTATATTTTCACAATGTAATTGCAAATGCACCGAGTGCATGTGCGCGTCGACTAGTACTAACGCGTTTTGATACCGATACGTTTAGCGTGCAAACCTTGAAAACATTGCATCGCGAGCCGTGCGCAAATGAAATGTAAATTAAATGTATAGTTATTGCAAATGCATACAATATGTATATATATATTCTTAAATTAATTAGTTTATCAGTAATTAAATGTTTTCTAAATTGATGCATTAAAATTCTGCTTAATTTAATAGCAATACTTATGTGGATTACTATAAATGTTGAATTTGGTTACTTTTGCTTAAAATATAAGTATGCAAATATTATTAATGTTAAATTTATTTAATTTGAATTCATTGGTGTAAAAACTAGCTGTAAATTTAAATTTCATGGATTTTATTCGCGAATCAAATATTGCTCCAGTTTACACTGTAAATAAATGGCGCATTAATTGAACAGTGTTGATATTTACATATGTATCAATTAAACCATATTGTAAACAAACAACCACTGTAGTAACATGCATGAGTAACTATTTTAATTTGATTGATATCCAATTGTAGATGTAATATTTAATTCCACATATTAAAATAAAATAAGATAATCCCTTGCAAGTAAATAAATTAATATAAATGTACATAAATTAAATGCCAGACTTTTAGATTTTTTATTTGGTGAACATTCAAAGAAATAGGACAAAAATTAATATAAATCTTACGCATTTGGCGGACCACCCGCATCTCCAATTCTTCTACTTTGCTGACTCTGATAACGCGCGGCGCCTTCAGGAGTATCCTGCTGCCGATCGCCAGGATCCTTCACCGATGTATCATCACGCCGCCGCACAGCTGCTACGGATGTGTTCGGTTCACGGCGTTCCTCACCTGCCGCCTGAATGCATTCGGCAAAGTCACGCACTCTCACCGATATTAAACGCACCATTTTCAAACTGAAATTTTCTTCTATTCTCGCAAATTTTCCCCATGTGACATTTGCATAATGCACAAACGAAATAGCATAAAACCGTTTAAATGCGAAGAGGATCCCAGACGAGACACAAACGCGTTCGCACTAATCTAATCTCGGCGAAGAAATGACATCGTAAAGCAGTAAATTCAATGAAACTCGATAAAACTTAATAAACCAATTAAACGAGTCCTCCTTGTGCGCGTACACGAGAATTGCGTGCACCGCGCGCGTTGTCTACCTACTCGTTAGCTGATTACGCGACACCGGCACTCACTTATTCAGACGTCAGCGTCGCTGGGGAAGTCATCCGGGAAGGATGTTAATGCTGATAATTACACGCACCGAATTTAGCGATCAACGCCCGGTGCCAGCCGACGTCGACGGACACGGAGTGTGTTTTTGGCAACAGGTAATTCCAGCATCTCAACGTGGTTGTGAGCAAGACCGGCGCCAGCGCGACATACGTAAAAGGTAAACACAACAACATGTTGTTTGAACTGCTTTTTATGGATGTGCAATTGTTATTCGAGCAATTTTCTACTATAATCGTATTTTTGAGCCAATTATGTCATCATACTTTAATCTTACGCAATGTTGGTTATTTGCGTTGGGAAAAAAACTAGATTCACTTTGGATTTGGATGTCTCACACTTACTTGCTTGAGTAAATATCTTATTCGCCTTGTGAGATGAATGGAGTGGTTTGTCTGTTTGCGCTAACTATAGATCTTTATTTTTTTCTTGGGGGGTGCTTTGATTTCTCTCTCGTAGCGCGTATATGTATTTTTTGTTGTTGCAGCAGATCCGGCTGGAGATAGCATAGCGGAAACTAGGCGGCACGAAGGAATACTGTGCCGTACAAGTGAGCCCGTGGGAGATGAACCCGTATCCTGTCGCATACATTTCATGT
This sequence comes from Myllaena sp. GC000078, assembly GCA_030264135.1. Lineage (NCBI taxonomy): Eukaryota > Metazoa > Arthropoda > Insecta > Coleoptera > Staphylinidae > Myllaena > Myllaena sp. GC000078. The sequence goes on along the minus strand of JARJDR010012812.1, from coordinate 10,944 downwards.
GGACTTTTTCATTGTTTCCTCCTAACTCGGACAATGAACTAGGAATGTGTATGGGCGTCGTTCCTACGTGCTTGCCTTGGGTATAAAAATACGCAAGTACAAATATCTGGACGCAAAATTACACGGAAAGCAAAGATTGCCTTGTAAATAATTTAATCTGTGCATTTGTCGCCGAAGCACTTGCGCAATGAGATCATAACAACATTATACTTGTAGATAAGTTTTGAATGAGATCAAACAGAAGAAAATACTACTTTACAAGTTTAAATTCAAATCCTTGGTGTTTACTTCCATGCAGCTATAACTTAGAAGTGTGATTTACTTAGCAGTAATTAAATTATCATTGCTAATGATTTTTGTATTCCATTTCACCCACTAAGTAAACATTCGACATTGATAGTTTTGCAGAAAGCAGCAAGGCTACCGTGTTCAACACGCTGGAAAACCTTCAGTTTTAAACAACGTAAATGCATAGGCGCATTGCATCATCAGTGAGCGTGTTGGAATGAATTGCAGTCCGGGCAAAAAGCAATTTGATAATGAGTCGCATGTTAATGTCCATTCGGATGGTGCTTTATCATTTATCCGAAACGCATAAATTACGATCGACGCGAATGTTTGTTGCTGGCGCCTTTTCCAGATAGTGTGTCATATCGCCCGGTGTGGAAAGTCGCTGACCCAATTTATCGGGACAGCCAAACAAAAAGTTTCATCGCACCGCTGATTTATGACCGTTAACACCTCGCGCCTCGCCGACGGACAATTAATTAAACCACCCGGATTTGAGTGTTAATTTGGTGCTGAGCTGATAAAGTCGCACAACGGATATAGGTTTATAAAAAATAACTTGATTCAATTCGGCGAAAGAATAATACTAAAGGGAGTGGTTGGTAGTAGGTGTTGGTAGATAAGCATAATCATAATATAATAACGGTACCTAAGTGATTTATGATATTTTCCTGTCGTTCCCGACTCTGACAGGGTTGCGCCTGAAGAGAGGACCTCACAGCAAACAGCACACCCTCATATCATATTTTTTCATTGCGTTATTGCGCCTTCATTGCGCTAGCCTTCTGCGGAAGTCGTAGAAACAGGATATAACACTGACGATAATCGACCGTAATGGCCGGCGCAAAGATGGCATAAAGATCGCATTTTTATACCGTCGAATATCGTTTACACTCTTTCCGTGCATTTGCGTACAAAGCTTTCGCATTACACGTAGGTACTTCCCTAAAAACAAAACAAAAAACTGATCCTATTAATAATAATAGGAGGTAAGATACTACAATATATTCACTCAGCGCTGCACTTTCATAAATCATATTCACCTGCCGTAGGGAAGTATAATTTCGGGCATATAATGCAAAATGCGTGTTCTCCACCCATTAATTACGTTATGCTTGTTGATTGTATATGTATATACGTGCATATTCATACATTGCAACCCGTCGGTGGCGGAGAGCTGGTGTTGATTGCGTGTGCATCATGCGCAAACATTACGCAATCTGCGCTCGCTACCTGTGCTTGTCTGCTTCACCCCGTCGTCGCTGCCGCCAACGATGATGATATGATGATCCTCAAACGCGTTGCGGGCGTCATCATCGTCGCGTGTCGCCTAGAATCGTAATGTATTGGTGGTGGGATGCATGCATGCATGCATGCATCCCGGCGCATCCACAATGCTGACGTGAGCGCCACCGACAAGCTATTTTGCAATTGCGCACCGCGCGCTTGTCGGATGTGGGCGTTATTTGCAGGAGCGCAAGGCAAGTGCGAAAGCGATTGTTTCCGGTGTATATCCTTTGCGCGCGTGCTCTTTGTCATGCTATTCCTTGCATGTATGTGCTTTCTGCATACGTTCGCAGCGATCAGAAATGTGCTAAATTTATATGTTTTATAATTCGCTTTTCTTTGTGGAAATTGAAATATTTTCAAAGTACCTATATCTGTTGCAGATATAACAATGTCGAACTTTGAGTGGCTTGCGTTTCACAATTGTCGTGCGCATAATAATATAATGAGCCACTAACAAGACTGCAGCGAGTGCAGTTTCAATTGAAACATTCCCTTCTATAATTTTTTATCGGCATGCTTATAATATAAATTCGGAGAAGTTCTATGCCCTTTTTCTTTTACTCGCATTTAAAAATCGAGTGATTAATTTTAGAAAGTCATTATTTTCGTATTGCTACAAATATGATTACATTTCTTCGAACACAGCTTTAATTTAAACTTGGTGTGTCTTTCTGCTCCTTTTCTTCTCTTCTTCGCGAGCACACTCTTTGCTTCCACTTTTACGAGTTTATTAACGTGTCCCGGGTGTGTGATGCTAGGCGAAGAGGAAATTCTTCTCTCCCCTAAAGTCGTGTTATTATTGGCCGACGGTGACTCAATTTGTAACTGTTAGTCGTAAGTAAGTACAGCATCAAGTGCTCGTCGCTCAAATTAATTAGTTCCAATCGATAGAACCCTTTATCTTCTTCAAAGCATAGTTAGTGGGTATGCTCAAAAAACATTGATTATTATCATAGGATTGGGATGATCAACAGCAATTGTTCTTAAGAATAATACTTATTGATGTATCCTTGCACTAATATTATGCTTCGAATTAATGCGTTCGAGGACGGCGATAAGCAAGAAAACCTCGCAGACACTAAAGACGTAGTAAAACGTTGTATCTGTTGATGCCGCCGGATCAGCAGTTATTACAGTCGGCGGTGACATTAGGACTGAGCTAACTTCTTGCACAGTACGAGTAACTGACTGGCCTCGTTGCGGGCGAATTTAATCCTCGACGCTAAACCGCCTGTAATGGACTCGCTGCGCCACTAAACGAGCCTGGCGCTAATTAATTTTATTCAAATTCCAGACATCGTTGTTGAAAACATGAATACAAAATTCAGTATTAAAAAACTCAGCTACAGCCATTGAAAACATTTAAAAAACGGCAGCCAATTGAGATTTTATTATCATATGAAGCTCAATAGAATGATTTCGTCAAACTATTACAATTTGCTAACGCGAAAACTTCTCGTAATCTTCAATTAAAACTTTCCCTTCCACGAAATACTTCAAAATGCACTAGCGAAAATATCTCGCGTTCAATATGCATTATTCATTTTTATTATTGTGCTTACACTTCTTTTGCTTCTTCTCGCCAGAATTCGCGCTAATTTGCATAACGCGAAATTAAGTATTCAACGCATTTTCAGCCATACACGCGCGCTTTTATAGCATTTCAACAACAAGGATCAGGATTTAACGAATCGTGTCTGCAATTATTTTTCGAGTGCGCTCCGCTGAATGGATCCGAGGCGGGATTTATGGAGGCGTATTTTTAATATATATTTATTGAAATGAAACACATTCCGCGTGTCCAAATTGAAAAAGTCAGACATCTTTTTGCCGCTTTCCACTTTTTCTCAATTGCCAATTAATTCATTGTATTTATATTTTCACTGTTTCGTTTTTTTTTTGCTAACGCGAAGTGACGCTTACCGTCGATCGTGATGATATATTGTCGTCGTGCTCACGGCTGCTGGCATTATAATTTACGTAACGTTTCTCGGTGGTGAGATCGATGATATCGAAAGGTTGCTTGAACGTGGAGCTGCTGCCGATCAGAACGCCCTCGTAAGGCATTGTTTCGCTCATTTTCTCGAGCGTCGCTAATGTGAGTGTTGAATCCTTTGTCGCCGTCGATTTCACTGCATCACTGTGTTCACTGGTGCGCCGTTTGCGTCTGCCACCGCCCAGCAGATACTTTTCCATACTAATAATTGGCGACTCAAAAGTTAGCGTCCAAATAATGCTCAAAAAGATGGTGGCGGCGAAATTGCCCCAGAAAATATACATCTAAAATTATTTTTTTGGTGGTATTTGCATTAAAAATTCTCTATGCACTTACCACCAAGCCATGGCTCATTTCAACCGGTTGTGTTCGCGACGCATATATCACCGCAATAACGCTCAAGTGAGTAAGATAGATCGTATAGCTTAATCGTGCCAGCACTTGGAATATCGGCAGCGAGAGAAAAGCATTGATGGGTCCTGAAATCACAAAAAAACGCGGACCCTAAGTGCAACTATTTTATATACACTGCCAATTCAGGAGTGGTCCCCCACGCTTGGCGGTGGCAGTTATAAATTTCGAGTGAATTAAAGAGGACCTGACCGCAAAATACAGGACGAGATATACGGGCGAATACATACCACCGTGGCCGGTCACGCATGCGAATATAAGCCATGATAAAGCGAACGCCCACGCCGGCCGCACGAACGCAATGTACGCGGATTTCGCGATGCGATCGTATTCGTCCTTGGCCATATCGTAGAAGACGCACACGATCATCACGCTCAGCGCACACGTCCAGAAGCAGGCGTTCCATATCTGTGCGTGTCATAAAAATAACAATTGTCATCATCTTCACATCAACGCCCGTTGATGGTTTGCAATCATCGCAGCGGCAGGTGAGATTATTTTCTCCCTCCAAAAGCAAACACTTACTTTTTTTATACGAAATTTGCGCCCGGTATGCTTCACTTTATGCATTACGTAACCAAGGATAATGCCAATCAGCCATGGTCCAGCACGGCAATAGGTAACCGAATAGTATTTGGAGACATAGTCTCTAAGCTTCTCGTTTGAGTTTTCTCTGCAAACGATTATTTCTTAACAATAGAAAATTTAAATTAGAATAAGTCCACTCACAGAGTATTGTAATCAACCAGTTTATAAATGTAGGCGACAGCAAAGGAGGAAGCCGTTGATGCAAGCATGCCAATCAGCACAACGCTGAGTGTTATCCTTGTCCATCGCTTCAGCGGAATCAGGATGAGCGGTGAGATAAGAAATAATTGCATATCCACCGCTAAATACCATGACGTTACTACACACTATAAAGCAAAAATTTGTGTGTAATTGAGTGTAATTGAAATAATTAGTAATTACCGTTTTCAAAGGGTTTACGATATTCTGAATATATAGTAAGTTAGTCCACCAATACTCGTAACATGATTCTAAGGAGAGCCGTGAAAAATTTTTCCAAAATGGACCTTGACCAAAATGCTTCATAATTGTCGTATGCACAGCAACAATTGCAGCCAACGCTGGTGTTAAACTAAAATTACAAAGCTCTCAAAGAACACTAGAAACAAACCATTGAGAAACTTATACCGTAAATAGCGGTGAAAATACATTAGTAAGATATTGAGTGATTTCTTTGATTTCAAATAAACGTAGACAATCAGCATGCCGCTCATTAGGAAGAAAGTGTCAACGGCAACAGTCGCGCCTCGAACGTACATCGACCATGGGCTGTCAAACACCTAAAAATACATATTTTACTCTACTTTCACCTTAATATTGCAAGAGAACTACATAAAATGTCCACCAAACTTCTAAGCTTTTAATAAAGATTATAAGTTATGTACTTACGATCAACAACGCCTCGGAGTTGGTCATTGCCATCGTCACAGGCACCGTGGTGTACGTATGGCCCAGCACAACCCACATCATGCTTATCCATCGCACGCCGGCGAGACATCCCATTTGATCAGCGTTTTTTGCTTGCGGCATCGCAAACAGCTTCTTCCCGTTGGCAATCACCGAGAAGCTCACCAACAACGGATGCTGTTCCGCAAAATCTTCTACAAACTTCCTCTCATAAACATTCTCCGACAATTCAATTTAATATGTCACCTTTTTGCGCGTAATGTGCGTATGCTTCAAAGATAGTTGCTGTGATAAGAATTAGTCCAATCGCCGAGAAACACGTACTGTAGGAAATTGTATTTGGTTAATGAATTCGAGTCGATTTTTAACGATAAAACTTTTAGTTTAGGGAGTGGTCAATCCATCTATACACTTTACGATGTGCGTTTTATTCGGCAAAGTTGTGCGATAAAAGTTTTTGCGTCAGTCTCTCTGCGGTACCACTTTTTGCACCGGCCGGGCCGTGCCCGTTGGGAGTTAAGCAGAAGCTCATAGATCATAAATTATGCCATTTTGTAAGAAATATTTGCAATGCGAAATGGGTAATTTCAGAAAGGGAGAAATTGATCAATAGCGTAATCTTATTCAATATTTACATTAGGATCACATCTCCCGTCGTGATGACTGGGTCCTGACTCTTCGAGTGGCAATCGTCCTCGCTAAATACAACCGGTGAGCGGATGGCACGCATCAGCGCGTTGAGATCGCTCACCGTGCAGGTGTCAGGTGCGCAGAGCGCCCAATACAGCCCATTATTGCCGGGAATCGCCTGAAAGATGACAAATTCTATTATAAATCAGCCCGCGCGTTACATCCGCTGCCGTGTGTAATTAATAATCGTGTATTCACCCAAAATATTTAATAAATCAAAATAAAACAAATTAATCACGACAATCGCAGTTCCAACCCCCTCAATAATTTATCACATTTTAATCAATTCGGAATCATTTTCAATAAATTGCGATATTGATTGTGAAATGCCTCAACGCTGTTACCTCAACGGTTATTTTGCCAAGACAATATTTGCTGCTGATGAGCGCATGCGATTCATTAGCGGCTGCTACTGGCACATTGCTAATTGATCTGCACTCATCATAGTCGCCCAGATTGAACAGGTTGCCGCGCAGTAAGCCCGATTGGAGTTTCGCCGTTGCATCCAGCACTAAACAACAATTTCGGTAATCAAACATAAGTTTGCTTTCACTTCGCAACATATTACTTTTAAGCGCCCATATATCCAGATTTTTAATTCCGTGCACATAGCGTTCCATATGCTTTGCGCATTCCGCCGAAATATTCACGGAATTTAATTCCATCACAACAAACTTTTCAGCAAAATTGTACGCTCCATCCAGTACGCTTTGATTCAATTTTAAATCGAACGCGTCCGCGCGGTGATGCAATAAATTAAATATTATGTAACAAACTATCAGTTTTAATGATGTCATAATTGCATTAATTAACTAATTAACAAATAGTTTTAACCGTGCACTTAGTGAAAATTCGCGAGAATTGCAAGCGGTAAGAGAGTCACACGATCGGTAATGTAATATAAGATAATAGACACAAAAGTTTTGAACAAACACTGCGCGGAATAAATTAGATAGCATCTTTCAAGTCACCGCGAGCAGTTATCGCAAAGTTTGTTGATTATCACCGCACCAAATTAACGCGCACAACATACTCGTACAAAGGACCGACTTTAATTTATATTATTGCGCAAAGTAATTATTACTGAACTCATACCTGGTATTCAAGGGAAGTATTTAAATATATGTAAATTTTAAATAATGGTAATTTTAACTACGGACATATGTTATCTATATTTTTGTTGTTTATGGAAATATATTCGAAGCGGCAATGAAAACGTCACTGTTATGAAGAATCCCATCACTTATAATTTACTGTTCTAATATTTATGTTTGTTATGTTCTATGAAATTTTAATAATATTATGGAATAAATCAATAAATATTTTAAATAATAACTCAAACTTTATATGCTTGAAATTATTTATTATGCTTTTTATTTTGCAAAGGTTTTCATTTGGTTTGCAAAATAAGAATTATGATAACTAGGCTTTATCAAAAACATTGACGTACATGTATAATTATTGCGCTAAACCCAAGGTGCGCGAGAGTTTCGCCAATTAGCTAGCAAACTTTGCAGTGCTCTCTCACTCGTAATCTGTTATTAGTGATATTGGTTGTCACATGCAATAACAGACTGTACCCTTAATGATCAGCGTCATCAGCGTGCCACTCAATTCACTGACCGAACGGTGGTCTTAATTCCGTGAAACTCTATATGCGACAAGCCGCTCAGAAGGCTAATGATTACGCCAACTCACATAACTAAATACGCAGCAACGTATCAAATAACTTATTCAAACTATATTCGAAATACGAGTGCATATTCTGTAGTCATTGAAACAATATAATAGTACTATGTCTGTCAATCGGTATAAATATAAAACCCACCCATTGAGCATTTCAATAACTGTCAGATTACTCGCACGTTCGCGAATCCCACCTGTTCACTCGCATTTCCCGTCCATCCTCCAACTTCAGCCTTTCGCACATCGTTGTCACGATTTGCAACTGTTCGTCCCGTCCGTTTGTCTGTCCGCCCGCGCCCACGCGAACGAACCCACCATCATCGACTACGTATCACCCAAAATTGAGCACGTGTTGAATGGGTCCTTTCCATTTCCTACGCGCGCGCCCCTTTTTTCACCGCTATAAAACATTTCGCACCTTTCCAATCTCTTTTCCAGTCTCTCACTTTTTGTCTGACACACTTCATGCATAACTAATATTCATGGAATTGCTACCGAGACAAGAACGTTCTCTTTTGTTATCCACACCAATTCACACATTGATTTGATGCAGAACTATTATAAGGATGCTGCAGGATAGTTGCAATTGTTGATGATAATAGAGTGAGTATAAAATCGGATTGATAAGGTTGCCGTTGCCGCGACTTGGCGCTGAGGGGGATAATATGCTCGCGTGTGCGTCTGTGCGATGCCGCGCACTGGGGATGGATGCTGGATGGGAAAATCGGGGGCGCTCAGTACGCGCTACGTATTCGGCCGTTTCGGACCGCGCGCATCGGTGTCGACGGGGCGGTTTTCGCGCGCGTGCTCTCGCTCAAATTATTAATAAATATTATTAGATGCCAAAGCGAGAGAATTAACCTTTAATTAAAATCTCGATTAATTTTTGCAACTTTGTGAATGTCATCTTAAAGGCTTTCATAGCTGCAGCAAAACTTTTCTAATAGTTCTATAGTGGTCTCAAAGTTCGAAATTTATGCCTGGTGCTTGGATGTGAATATTAACTATGTAAAATTAACAAGTTCGCTATTATTATAGTGTCGACGCCGAAACGGTTGGGTTGTTAAAATTCAGGTATTATAAGAAATTCATCACATTTTTTATGTCATACATTCCAAATGTAATTCAATGACGTGCAATATATTAAGAATACATGTGGGAAGATTTGATGGCGCGGGGGGGTGCTCCTCGGCGACGTGTTTTTATTAAATTTCAACATCATAAATTTATGGAGCGTGGAACAAAAATTATATATGAATTATTCACAAGTTTCTTGCACGCGTGCCGGCATAAAGTTGCGCTTTCAAGCGTGAGGAGAACTTCTTCGTTTCACAGAGAGCATAAAGGCAGACAAAATCTCAACTTCCGAATCTTCTATTTATCCGCAACGCGCTTGTATACAGGAGACGCAATTTAATTGCTGTCATATGTGACTATTGAGCAGATATGAACATTCTGCGTGCGACATGCGTGCGTCAACAGCTCTAAGGCACCATCCTATTCACTTTTATCCCTGCCATATGTTTGTTATTCGTAGCGCTGGGGCGCGCCGCCTGGATAAGTCAATCTGGCGCGTGTCTTCGGCGATAATTTTGATGGCGCACCACTCCTCCTATCCCCCAACATGTATTTTATTGCGCAAATGAATGGAGGGCGCAGGTATTATATATATTCACATTAAATATAGTCGTAGAGTGCCGAAAGTGCGGAGGAGGCAGAGCGCCAAATTAAAATAAATTGCTGTTGTGGAAAGTGCGATGAGAGGGGCGGGGAAAGCGGGGGAGGTGCTCATATAGCGATGATAGTAGTCTGCGGAGGGATAGTGCGAAGTTTGCGTGGGTGACTTCTATATATGTATTTGAGCGCTCAAAATTTGGTGGTTTCTACTACCACACACCCCCACACATACATTGGGAGTGGAGCGTCTCTCAGTCATCCTTCCGCCATTCGTCGGTCTCGCCAGCCAGGCTGGAGTAGTTTACGTGGATGAATTATGCATTTGTCTTATTCGTTATTGGGGTTCTTTGCCGATTCCGGCGCGCCGCATCATTTACTGCCATCATAGTTCGCTCTCTCAATTTCCGGCCCGCTCCGAATTGATACACACCACCCTCGGCGCTGCGTTGATCGTGTCATTACTCATTTGATGATAACTTTGATTTCGACACAAACTCGTTTCCAATCCCTCGTCATAATAATCATGCGACGGGTGTGTATTCAGGGCGTGTTTATATAATACAAAATACATTATTGATATACTTACTTCTTTCGCCAGTCAGCAAAAGGTCTATCGAATGGATATTATTGAATATTATTAGCGACTTGGTGGATGACCATGCCGGAGGGTTAAATGGGTCGCGGTAGGCGAAGAGCAGAATAATCTCGAATGACGGATGAGAGGTAAAGGTAGCATGAAGGATTATAATATATCGGTAAACGCAGCGCGAATAATGGGGTAGAGAATTATCACCGATATTAATTTCGCCCGTGCTCTATTATTTAGCCTGATTAACCGAACAAAAATTGGGCGTGGCGATGGGTGGCAGGCTTTTAAATATGTCCAGTGCCGCGCAAAATACATCTATTTATACAGCCTCAAAATATATGAAAATGAATATTCCAAAGCCAAAGCCAAACATCCACAAACAAGCCGTGAAAGCACATTATTTCAAGCATTTAAATCAGTCTAAGCTGGGTGACTAGCCGCAACCTCTGTCCCATGCCCCTTTCCATCACGTCCGTAATCTCTGTATTTCAATGGCGCATCGTTCTTTCAACCCTTTAGCCTTCGTTTGCGAGTATGCTGACCCTTGTCATATTGCCCATGCCGGCTGTGGTTGCGTCTTTTTTATCAACTGCACTGAATAATGGAGATTTGAGCCATGCGCGCGCAAAACGATAGACTTAAAAATAAACTGATATAAAATTTCAAAGCGCTCGTCAAGTAGAAAATAAAACATCAAACAACCCTTTTTCGCTACGTGCATTACGAAATACGAGCGCTGTAATCGGAAAATGATGCCATAAATTACGTCGCATTAAAATCGAGCGCGTAACCGTGATGAATCTAGGCTTGTGTATGGACCTGAAGGACAAACGCTCGGTTCGCC
>JARJDR010012806.1:0-98077 GCA_030264135.1 Myllaena sp. GC000078 | reverse complement strand
TTTTTTTTTGCATCCTAGAATAATATTCCCGTTGGTGTCGAATGGGAATGTGTGCGGCCATTGGGGGGGTTTTGTGTACGAGAGTATGTCGCGCGTCACTTTTGCTGCAAGGACGACAAGGACGACCACCGTGTGACGTGTTTATCCTACGTGTGCAGGGAGGAGAGGAGGCAGGCAAAGGAGTGGTCTGTGAGTGACGCTATGAAAACGAACGGCACGGTGCGGCGGTGCACACCGGGAAGAGTTATAACCGCGTTCTGGGAGTGGAGCCGGCTGCAATATTGCGTAAATATGACAAGCGCGCGCTTATGCGGGAAAAGGGGGATGATACATAAAGAAAAATTAAAACACGCTAGTTTTTTCTCTCGGCCTGCTTCTTGTTGTTGTTGATGTTCGGGACCGAATGGGGGGAAATGAAGAGCGCAGCGCAATACCTACGCGAATGACCCGAAGTAGAGACGCCCGAGTGTCCTTTTTATGAAAATAGTTACGAAAGGACGTCATTGTATCATCTTCTTTTTTCATTAGATTCTCTTGGCAAATAATGTCATATTTATTCAAACGGTTAAAGGTTAAAATATAGGCTATTTGTTTGAAAATATAAAAATTTATTTCGGGGCCCTATTTTCGAATAGTTTTGTGCGGTAATAGATTTGTTATTACGTACAAAATACCGTTCACAATCTGCGCGGTTCTATGTATCGTCACGCCGCGGAGCCGCGCCGGTCGTCTCCTTGCTTGGCGGCTCGTAATTTTTACGACTCGAGGTCGCATGCGCCCCCATAAACTTCGGTTTTTATGTATAACCCGTCATCCTTCACGCATCCGCCCTCGTAAAATGACACTCATTTCGGCTGCTGTGCCACTTCCGGTTCCTGTTTGTCCTATTCCGCGATCGCTATCGCCCTGGATTGACTACCGATATGGTTATTTATATTATTAATAGTAACGGATAGGATTTCAATGATTATCATGTGTGTGAGAACATTTCTATGAGCACAACGAGAAGGAAGAGGTAGTTGAGAGATAAGAAAGAGGTAGTTGTTGGTGGTTAGGGGTTTGGGGGTGGAGGACGTATAGGAAGGAAGGAGTGCATATTCCGGCGCGCAATTACGACGCGGAATAATCACGAGCCACGCATCCGGCAATCGGCCGAATGGAAAAGAGCTCGCGCGCGATTGTTCTCTCCTCACGACGACTTCAATCTGCCGCGCATGAGCGCTGCCACCGCCGCCGCCCCCGCGTGTGGACTCTCGGCGGGGTGCAATTACAACGTGTGGGGTTTTGTGTTCACATCAAAGAACCAACCCCGCCAACACAGCACGTCAAGAACAACTCGTCGCCGCTGACAGGCGCATTTGTACTATTTTTCTAAACATTGCAAGCAGTCTATTACTCGTAAAGTCGTGAAAAGCAAAAATTCCAAAATTCCTATAATTAATTTCAGTTAAATTCTTTACTAATCCGAGATCATCCCCTTGGGATAATTAATTATCAGCGCGTTTTTGAGACGATGCTCCCTCTAGTTCGGGCGCTTCTATTAATCTTTTTTTGTCAAAACATCTCTGTTGTTTTCCGCACAATATCGAAAACTACCCTCCGGTTTTCACCGCGATGCAGATTATAAACCGCGTCGCGCCGAGACACCAAACGATCGCGAACCCCTCGCCGCCGTCTGAAATATGAGCGTGGGCGTTGCGCAAGCCGACATCGACCCCGGGCGCGCATTAATTCATCCGAGTAATTAGAATGTCATTAAGTACGGTCCATGAATATTGAGTAGATTCGGGGCCAGCTACCCGCCCCGCTGCCGTCTTGCCGCGTCGCGGACGTTTTCGTCGCCATATCCTTACTTCGTTCATTACCCCGTCCGTCCGCGCGATGCATTGTCCTGCTTCCCCCCTTTTTCTTAAACTGCTTCTTCGTCCTCTTCCCCACACCGCCACCTCCTTCTCCCCCACCGCCTATGAATATGGCCCTCGAAGGAGGGAGCAGCGGCCAATACATTTTATGCGTCTCCACCGCACACGCACCATCTACACACCATCGTCGCCGTTCTATAGATATTTTATGGCCATTCAAGGACCTCGCTAAGAAGTATTATACAATAGCTTCCTATCTGTAGCGTCCGCTCAACTCGCTTTTCGTAAAGGCAAGGGAAAAAATTAAAGTGGAGCGACCGAACACCGAGGAGGAAATGTAGACGTTGAATATGATACTCGGCGGAGGGATGAAAAGATAGCTTTTTTATTCATAAGCAGGATGAATTCTCGCTTCCCATCCATGCCAAGGAAGAGTGCGAAAAGTGCGGGAAAACACGAAACTCGCATGAGTTGTTATTAATAGCAAAGTTTTTAGGTGATTTTTATGTGCATACGTAAAAGATTGATCTACGATCTTGTTTCAATGTCGGCATCCAAATTTTGCCCCGAACAATAAGGAATTCTATGCGGGTTTTAATCCGCATTTGCATGATTGTTAATTATTTATGATATTTTCGAATCAATTTCGTTTATTATATTTCAATAATATTGACATTCGGGTTTTGATTAATGAATGATTGCATCGTCATTTGCAATCCCAGTGCCGATTTAATTTAGTCTCATTTTAACGTATTTATTTATTTATTTCTATTTGCGTAATGCGTTCCGTTATAATTGAAGTAATATTGGGCGCACGTGTAAATGCATACATGGAATGTGTACTTTCCAAACGTGAATTACTTGCATTTGGCGAACATTTCCCAACTGAACGCAAACAAAATCAATTTGCATAATAGTTAGCATATTTATAAATTGAAATCAGTCATAATGTTCCGGTTACAATCAAATTAATGATGAATATATCATTGATTTTTCTGCACATTATTAGCGAAAATTATTTTTGTTCCTGTATTTGACATGCATAATATAATAGAAATATATAAATCGTAAATTAATGCCTACTAATGCGCCTTTGTTACGAACAAACCTTAATTAATTATAGCGTTACCTCAATTTAACTAGGAAAAGGTATTTCATTTAATAAATATGCCGCAAACCGGGAGTGGTTTATGACAAACGATTTTCGTAAATATACAACGTACATTAAACAAATTAATGACAAAAATTACGAAAATATAAGCCGCCGGCGGTTGGTGCCCCTCCCGCTCCATTTTAATTAATAAAAAACTGCCATACACACTCGCAATAAACCGATATAATATCACTGATACATTGTGGCATGTATTGAATGCGGAACGGCGCAGACAAAAATTAATTCCGCCCGCGCGCACGTTTCATAAATTTATTAAAATTCGCGTTTATTAAAAACTTGAGCTGGAACTTTACGCGTCCACATCGCGAACTTTTCGCACTCTCCGCGTCGCATGTTCGTGCCTGTTGCGAGAATTAATATTTATAGAATCCAGCCCATGATGGACGTGATCTCAAGTTTGATCTTCGCCCGTTAAACTTTCGCCGCCGCCAATGTCTTGCGCACAATTTCATTTTCATTTCAATATTGAATTAAGTGACAGCATGTCAAAATCGGTTGGTGTTATTAAAATAATACGGCCACGCTCGTCATATTTATCCTTATCGAAGGCGCATACTACATAAGTACATAGTGATGATGGTTGGCGCGCCAGAATCCTCTTGAGCCGCGTAAACATTTACAACAATAGCCCTGGCGTCCGTCCTCGAATATTATTCCATGCGCGCAGCGCTTAAGTAGTATGCGAAGTGTGTTAGCATAAATATTAGTTCACGTTTTAGGGGTTTGTTGTATAAACGATCTCCGACCGTATTAATAATAAGCCGAAATTTACACAAACACGACACGCACGCCGGCGCGGTGCCACCCACGCGTACCCCCCATATATATCTACAACATAATCGCATGTATTAAATGCGAGCAATCGCAAGAAATAGTGCATAAAAACCACTGCAGCAGCAGCGGCAGGAGCAATAAAGTGTTATGCGGCGAATATTCCAGCACCCGCCGTGTGCAAATAGCGTACGTACGAATAGAATCTACGGCATCGCCGCCCCGGTCTTGGTGAACACGTTATTAGCGCGCTGGCAACGCTCGGAAATTGCAGATGCGCGGGCAAGAAGGAGCACGTCGGCGTCGCCGCTGTAGTTTATGTTAATGGTAAGAATCATACGTGATTCAGATTCTTGCAGTCTTGTTATTATAGAAGGTTTTAATAGAAATGCTTTAATATCTTGCTTTTGCTGCTCGGTGCGAGGTAATAGCGCGTAGCGTATACGTGCTACTGACGTGCTATTTATGCCGCGCGAAGTATTAAAATCTATGTAGCAAGGTTCGCAAGGAGTCAGTGAGGCGCCGGCGCCGCTACATTCAGTTCGTAAATGGGTGCACCATTCTATATACAATGCACAATTCGAAAATTTAATCTGGGATTTAAACAATACATACTCGCATTTTGAATATAAAAATCAACGTTCTCAGTTTAATCCTCTCATACAGCTTGTCAGGTTCACCGCCAGCAATTCGGTTGGTTACTCACCTGAAACAAAATAAATCATGGTTATTGACGTGTTATAATTGCAATGGGTCGACTGCCGAAATAAATTGCGTGCGTTTATGTCAGCCGGATGTAAACCAAAACGATGAATTTCATAACAACTGTTACGATACAATAAACTTTCTTTATTTGCCGCGTATAAAAATTATTATTTTTTGTAACGGTCGGAAAGCATGTTGCCCTCTTGACACATGTATCGCACATCGGCATTATTGCGCTGACAACTTTACGGTTTACGACGCACATAAAGTTTTCTTAGCGCCGAGAGGAAGTTCGCATGTAATTAGTGCGCCGCGCCGTGGCCCATTCAAATTTGTCGCCACACATTTTTTATTACACCCCTTAGTAACTTTTCATCTTAGATTATTTGCGAGAGCGGAAGTATCCAAGCGGCTGTATATTTAATTATTCATTACTTATTCATTAATTAAATAGTAATTTTTCTCCGGCGATTTTTCGTTTCGCCGGCAAATAAATTAGAAAACACGCACGAAGCGAACTGAAAAGTTTGCGCATAGTTATGCTAAACTCAAATGGAAGGGAAACGAAACTCTCACATTTTACTCATGCGGACATCGATATAAATTTATTATGCGCGCCATGGCAAGCAGCTGAGGAGCTGCGGAGGGAACACGCCGACGAAGTGAGTGCAGCCAAAGGCAGACGGACGGTGTATAAATATTTTCACGAGGTTAATATAAAACTTTGAAAGTCTTCCTCCTTCTTCCTGCATGACGACGACGACGACGACGACGACCGAGCAGGCAAAGTCCGTATGAACGTAAATGGCGCGTGGCGAGAGAAGTGGACGAAAAGGTTGAGCAAACTGCAAACTCAAGGAAAATGATGCAAGCTTGAAAGCGCTCCAGGGGAGAGGAAGGAGCAGCAAAATACGAAATTTTTGAGAAACCTTTGCACAACTTTATGTGTTATATAATAATCTAATACTTAATTATCAGGATTTTGTTTCAACAAACTTGTAATAAACTATACTTTTTCTTTGTTCGCAATTCTATTATAAACGATAAATAATCGGGAACTGCATAAAAGTCATTTTGGTATACGTCACTGCATTAGGGTTCATCAAAAATAAATATTAAACCTATTTTCTTCAATGCATACCTCTTTTATGCGAATGCATACGTTTTCTCGTCGGCCACCGCAATACATACGGCATTTGGCGGGATTAAGATTTGCATACGTAAAGCTTTGCCCCAAAAACAAAGTGCATTCGTCTCAGGCGCACATTATTTATCACTTGTCTGGGGAAATGGGCTTAAATATTGAAAACTGAAAAATAGTTGCAACCAGGACGAGTACGTCTCGGAAGGTACGGTCAGAATTGGATCGGTTGTAATTTCATTTACCTAATGAAGTTAGTAAATACATTATTATATGCAAATGAAGTGCGGTAAGCCGAATAATTCCACCGCATAGCTTAAACAAACGGCATGCATAAAACACACGCACATGCCCTCGCGTCGGTCTTTACCTTCGCATCGTTTCAGATGCACACAGCCACCCACCCTTCGCAGCGGTAATACAACAATATGTATACAGCGCACCCGGCAATATCCTTCGGTAATACGCAGTAAGTAATGTGCGGGCGTTAATGTCCACTGCGTGCCTGCAAGCCAGTGCAACAGAAGAATCCCCCCGGACTAATAAACAGCTTCCGATCATTTCTTCGGCTTAATCAAATTAATTTATGACTACTGGGTCTCATTATGTTTGATAAAGTCTTCAATCGCTAGATTATTTCTTCGCAATTCGGTTTTATAAAATTCAATGAGATCATAATGATTCACACTTGAAATGATGTAGAGAAATAACAGTACAGTTTACGATCTTACTCAATTTCTCCACCTTATCATATTTAAATTGGAAAGAGAACTTTTACGATGGCTCCAATCAAGTATCAACCAAAAAACACTTGATATGCATCAATACATCGTGAATTTTGAAATTACATAGCGCATTCTATTATTATCCTATTATGTTACACAATTCCCGGTCCATTGTTCAATTCTTATCAAAAAGGCTGCAATATTAGATGCCATTTTCTTGTCGGCCTATAATGCAGCAAATTAAAAGCGCATTTTTCAATCAACGCGAACAACAACAACAACAAACGCATGCGCTTGATGTCTTTTGTGCGTGCAGCAGCGTAATTGATTCGGCCGGTCGCTCGCATGTGTATAGCTATATAATGCGATAAGGCCAAAGGCGCAGCATGAAACGACAGTGAGTCGGCGATCGAGTGGGAGCGAAGGTCTTGTCGCCGGATATCGCGTATCATTATCGATAGTGTAATGGCAGCGTGTTACAACTGCTGGCCTATAGAGGCGGAAGACGCGCTGCTGCGATGATGTTTGGCCGGGGAGAGGCGGCGCCCGACTCGATGCCAGGACGATAATCGTAACGTTTTGCACGTATCGTGCGGAAGGGATCTTTGCCTTTCAGACAAGACTCGAGGATATTGCGTACGTGGGACACGCACACGCCACGCATAATTGCGCACCTACCTCGTAAACGGCCAAAACGGCAGCGGATTCTCACTGGGTAATTAATATCAGTTTCAAATAGTTCATTAATTTTTGTTTGCGCAAGTCAGATTGGCGTTGTCGATTTAATCGAAATTCGAATGCGAATTCAATGCGTGTGTGCGCCACAGCCTGCCCGATGCCTACTCTACGTGCGTGCGATCTTAATTAAATTCGTGTTGATTAAATTTCATGAAGCGTCGCTCCTCCAACATGCTCCAGGTTGCGACGTTAATGCACGGATTATTAAAGGAATTTATTCATTACATTCCTGTACGCCTAAAAAATGTTTATTTTCTACCTACACCAGAGCATGGTGACAAAATAATAATTACTCAACTCGTAAAATTAAACACAGAGTCTGCTGCTGGACCAACAGGTGTGTCTCATAATTTATCGCTCGCCAAATCCCTGCCCAAAAAAAATACGCTACATACCATCAACTTTTTCACATAAATCGCACGCAAACAGCCAACGACTGTGCCATGTACAAATTAATATTTAAATTGTGTAGCTGCCAACATAAATCCAACCGTCCTTAATTCCCGCATTCAATTTAGACTCTTTCGGAATAAACAACGATTCGCAATGGTTGAAATAGGTGACAAAGACGTGGCGAAACCGTTTTCGATGGAAATTAATTGCGTGCTGTTTCGAATCCGACACGCGCCAAACGTCCTTTCTTCCGCCCCGCCGTCGCACAGACAAACGGTCAATCCCTATTTGAATAAACATGAGGACACGCTTCCTTCCGTATCTCATCTTCACGCGCGCGCCTGCGTCTTAGCAGCGTAAGACAAAGCGCGAAATGGTTGCGCTGCAAATCGATACGCTGCAGGGAAAGTAGTTGCACAATCTTCGTTTGTTTGAACACCAGAGATCCACACACCCATCCACACACAGGGGTTGAGGAGAAGGTTAATCGTGACACGTATCCACATTATATTAATCCACCCAGCAACTTCGTGTGCGCCATTTGTTAAGTCATAATACACCTTTCCTGGAGTAATCTCTTCACTTCCCTCATGGAGCGTGTCGCATTATCATCGTCTACTATATTACTTTAAGTCAGTGTCAGTAAGCATTCGGCTATAAATTAGACATGGTTTTTAAACAAATTTATATAAAATCCCCGCAATGACATTATAATTGCATTAATGTACATTTAATTGGACTATATCTTCCCCTCGATTGCATCCGCTTTCGCAATCAGCATCCCCCACGCACCATGAGCTTAAGTAGCTCAGTAGTGATATGAAGCCGCTTGTCCTGTGTAACTAATTAATTGTCATTTATTGGAACAAAATAGTATCGGAGCACCCCTCGAAGGAGCGCCTTCCTGTCGCGCAGGAAGAGCAGCAGAGGGAGGGATGAGGGTTGCGCTAATCGATGGTGCGCGTAATAAATCGAAAGTGCCCTGCGTGTGCGGCGCCGCGCGCACTAAGTGCCGATATAAACAAGGTGAAGTGGGTTGTCAGATACAACGATTCTCGATTACGAGAAACGACAGCTCTTCGCCGCTCCCTCCCGTGCCGTACCTACATGCATGGGCGCACCGGATAAGCATTTTCGCAGCATCCGAAGAAAGATGGCGGCAAATCATTGCCTCCACCAAAAAGGGCGTTGTAAGAGGGCATGAAGGAAGTGTCGTGGTGGAGAATGCTGGGGGTTGGGCAAAGTGGCGTCATGTGTGTTTTGTCCTCGTGAGGGCGAGGGTACGACTCTCTTAAAAAGTACTTAGCAAAATTAGGGTTTACCTAATGCTTTCAATTTGACATCCTGGTGAATTTCGCTCAAATATTAACTGTATGTGCAAGCATTTCAAATTTTCCTTTTGCAACGATCACGATCTGGCGATAAAACCCATCAAACTTAACGAATATCTACACCCAAGATGGTGTCTAGCCGGCGCAAGGCAATAATTTTAACTTATGGAAAATTATCCGTAATTATAATGAGCGCAATAGTGTACGGGAGGGTGCTGTGGGATGCATCTGGCTCCAGCCTGGTATGTACTCCCCAATGTCCATTTCGTGTTTTGTCCTCTCTCCCTCCTTCCCCCCAGTGGGCATCCATTCATTACGCGCATTCTAGCCAACCCCTCTTCATAAACGTAGGACATAGTAGAGTATCTTGCTTGTATCACGTGTAGCTCTGGTAGCGCGACCCATTGTATCACACCCCCACTGCGGGGGGCGCAACTTTTATAGCGCACAAATGGACACAATGTCCTTTGGCCGCCGCTGCGCGCGTTGCTACCATTAAAGATATTTCTACCTAAATAACACTTTAGAAAGCGTCGCTGCACTTTTTACTAGTCTAATAAAAGCATCCCGGGGTGGCACCCCCGCCGCCGACCGTACGCGTGCGCCTGGTGGTGCGAGAGGTTAGTAAAGGTGGCGCGCGCTGAATTTTAAAAGGGCGGCTCTGGTTCATCTTTGCCACCTCCACCCCATTCCCCGTCCGGGGCGACCAGGACTGGCTAGCAAGCCGGCATTAGACTCAACGGCACGTATTCGTTTTGTGTTGATGTTGTGCCGCCCGCCGCCTCCACCACCGAATGGTTCTCGACCAGACTGCGCGCATGAAGGGGAATGTAAGTGGCCGGCCAGACATCGCCGAATTGGCCTAACTTAATAAAGTTCCCCGCCGCTATGACATTTGCGTTTAGGCATAAATAAAAATTACTGAACTAAAATTATTGTGGTCACAAAAACTACCCTTGCCTAGAATTGGATAAGAAAACACGTATTTTTTCTTTCGGAATATGATCTGTATTCATGCGACGCATCTGAGAGGTAATTTATACATACCCGCCAACACTATACAACCAGATTATCCCTGATAAGTGCGACACAGATGTTACTATTAAAGCGCGTGCATATAATGGCGGGGTGGCCCGAAAAAGCGCGGCTATCGCTAATCTACCGTCTATACACACTGGCTTGCAAACATAACGGCCTCGCGCGCGCTAGAGATAACGCTTTTGGCGGGCCAGCACAAAGAGGCGCTTCTTCGGCGACTTCTTGCACGAGCTTCCGGCCGACGGAGGAGAACGAGGTAAAGCTTGCATACGCGCGCGTGGTATTACGATGATAAACGAGAAAAGTGTTGCACTTAGTAAAAATTATGGGTCGCGCTTTTTCCTTCGCCTCTGTTCTCATTTTTTTCGCGTCTCCATCCCGGTTCTTTTCGGGGTACTCTCGATTCACGTCGAGCAATTTACGACATAAATATTTATGAATTTGTTTATGATGTACTCATATTGCCGGAATAAGATGTTTGCCGGTATCGATGCGGTGAGCACACGGGCGTTATTAACAAACGCACACCATGGCATGTAAGGCATGACTTAGTAAGGAAGACTGGCGCCCCGAAATTTATATTCATATGCGAGCAACGCCAACGCGCATGGAATTTCTATGCATTTTCTTATCAGCGCGGGCGCGCAAGGGCGGAAAATGAAAATATCTCTCTCATCCCCAAAGGTACATCATCATCATCATCATCATCATCGTTGTCGTAGTTGGCGCCATGTGTGAGATGCAAACTATTTGGTATGCTCGCGTTGAATTATAATCCCGCTAGTTTTCCGCATCCTGCATTTCCGTAAAACACATACGAAATGCAGCGCGGTGGATCATTTACTCGCACGGAGAGAATGCGGGATTCGTTAAACGAAATACAAGAAGTGTGAAGCGAGGACTTGCAAAGTGAGCAGCGCAGCGCACAAGAAAACGGTTGGTTGGCACCTGCCCGAATGAAAAATGTGCGAAATTCATGAATCTCCGCCACACCACACACTCTGGGCAGAGTGGAGGTTTACTCTGGAATTCTTTCGGGCGCGGATGTTTTAGCATAACAAGGAGTTTTATATGTGACGTATGTCGGGCACGACGCGGCGACAGAGCTCTCCGGCGGCAATCCGCATGGATGAATTCGCGTCGCGGGAGGATGCTCCGGCGACGGTTTTAAGCCGTTGAGTAAACACCCAACCACTACGGCGGGATTGGAAGTCTTCTTGTGCGCGCGCCGAAATATCCTTGCGTTAGGATGGTTGTATATACGGCTGCGCGCCGCTAGTTGGCGATAAGTACGCGGATCAGCGAGGCGGAGAGGTTTATACGTCGTACCTTATCGACGGCGTACAGGTGTATATACAGCACCCGCTCGCGGATATGAGCGCGCAAATGTGTGTATTGCGAGTGTCGTTTGGCAGTTTATTGAATTCGGCTTGACTTCGCTTGCCAGGAGATATCATTATTAATAGCGCCCGAGTTGACTCATTGCGGATTTGACACGAAAATGATAACAACCTGCTTTACTAATAACGTATCTTACACTGGAATGTATTAAGTAAGGGTTTTATACGCGTGATAAAACGTCTCGCAATTAAATGTTTTTAATTAATTAAATTCCAACGAAGCTAGGTCAGTTGTCAGGAAACAACAATCCGGCTACGACCAAACTTTCACACCGTTTCCTTTTTCATGCTTTAGCCTTGCGTTACGTAAGCCTGAGCCGCATTGTTTCTTATCCTTACCCGTAACATTTTAACCGCTCACCAATTTGCCCACTTTTTACAGGACTATCGATTTTTATATTCGAATGCAATTATTATTCACACAAAACACGCGAGCGCTGACATTATTTCCATGGAATAGCAATACTTGGTCTCTTTGCACCCACTTCGCTTCCAATGTGATTATCAGCTTTATCAACAATATGCTCCTACTTTAAACAATTCGCTCATAAATATTTCCTGCGCCCACACGCAGGTAAACAGATATAAAACGTTGATGGTTGCGCGGTGAATTATTATCTGTTTCTTTTGTGCGCACCGACGAGCGACGGGCGTTATCAACCGACATAGAAATAATTTTTAATTTAATTAAGTCCGGTCGACGCTCGCTTGCACGAAGGGTGCGCGCGCGCGCGCCGCGCGTGTGTTATTAATTAGAATGTGTTTGCCGTTGTTGTGTGCAATGTGATGGAAAAGCTAAAAGCATAGTTCTAGCGTTTTCTGGTTGTCCTGGCCATTTGCAAATTGCTTCAGCGGCGTCAAATATTGACACAAGATGCGGAGCAATAGATTACGCTTGATGCGTATCGAAAACACAGCAATGTGGAAAGGGGACCGAATTAATTGCTTATGTATAAATTTAATTGAATATTAAATTGGAAAAAAAAACTGTCACTTAAGTAGTAGGATATATTTTCATTATTTAAAATGTCGCCTGCATAAACAACAATGCGATTAAAATATTTAAATATCGCATTAATAACATGATAACAATGTTTGGGATTATGGGCGTGTTGCGATTAAAATTGGTTTAATTATGGATTGCGATATTATACTTTTATGCCTGCATAATTGATACAGCTATAGCCGCAATATTTTCATGCTAATGAACAATTTACGCAATAAAATTGCATTATTGAATTAAAGCCGGGCGGACGCATTAATGCGCGCAAATGCGTCCGTTTATGGTTGTCGCGCGCGACGGAAATGTTTTTGAATTCAATGCAATGTACGTATATAGAAGGCCCGGCCGCATTCGCATTGATATCATCCGCCGCGTGTGTTTCGCGGTATTAGCAGCGTCGCAATCGAAACGCAATTAAATGAAAAACAATAACAAATTGCGTTCGGTTTTGAAATATCTCCCACTGGCACGCTATGCGCTTTGCACTTCGCTGATTATGAAATATATTTTAATTCCTTTTAATATAATTATCACCGGAATATAGGTGCATTGGACATGTTAATTAATAATTTCGTTGTTCTGCGCACATTTTTCATTCACGAATAAACCGATAAGTCAATAGTACTAATAATAATAGAAATTTCCGCTGCGTAACAAAAGTTCGGGCAAAATATTTGTTGAGTGTGAAAACAATCGAACAATTCGAATACTACACGTTATTTGCCTATGCGCTTGTTTCAACACGACTGTTTTTGCCATAACACATTCCATATATGTCTGATGGTGTTTCCGTGTCCTTTTCATTAATAGCATTTCAATTAAATTAAGATTTGATTACGTATTTGTAATACATATGACATTTCTGATATGTGAATCGATTATTTATCATCGCAGCGACAATTCTCAATGCTAGGCGGAAAGCGGGGGAGGTTGATGGCGAACAACGCATGTCAAAACACAATATTTCTAATCGGAATGGGTAATGCTTTTCGTGCATGCGACGCCGTCATTATATTGCCGGACTGCCCGCCGCGAACCAAAACCACTATCCGGTCGCGCCGCGTTTGACGTGCATATATAAATGATATACACACACGTAGATTATATGCATCTAATCTACGCCATTGCAATTGCAATCGTTCATAATAAATTTCGCCGACAATGTGCGTGCGCCGCGCACATAGCCTCAATGCGGGGGTGTGTGACCGGGATTATAAATGTGTAAAGCGTTCGCTGTCGTCGTGCGTTGAATACGGAATGGATGACTTTATATCCTAGCTTCCTCCCATAACTACCATTTCGGAAATTATTATTTTTCAACTCGCTTTTAAATTGATTTGATTGCATTTAAAACACGAGCGACAACAATCATCCAATCATTCGCAAATCGACACTTAATGAAACGCCACTAAATTAAACTTTGTCAACTAGGGTGAGCGCGTCGCGTCGCGTCGGCGTTTAATGAATGTGAAAGCCTATTGGGCGTGATCGTTTTTCCCTCGTACATGTACACACAATCATCAGCCATCAACATCCCTCCTGCACCGTATGCAGTCATATCAAAAGCGTTCGGATTCGCATAAATTAATTTCGGCGCTCGCACCCCCCTCGCGAATGTCGTCGCCAAATGTTGGTTGCGTTCCCCGAAATCAAAGCGAAAAGGTGTGGCGCTACGATTTCGAATGTGCGTCATCCGAATGATTAGTCTGATCTCCATCGGGCGGATGTAGTCAATACGCGCCTCCGTTCGCTGAATGGAATCAATAATGCGACTGGCAGATGAATGGGGCATGCAAAAGAGAAGAGAATAGTTGTTCGGAAGGAGGGAAGGAAGGTGACATCTAAATGGAAATTTTGAGGGCGTTTATGTGCGCACTAGTGCGAAGTTGAACCTCTTTCCAGGGATCGCTCAGAAAACGTTTTCTTTCTGGCGCCGAAACAAAATTATCAATGTCCACCAGTCGGGCGCGTTTCGATTTAAATTTACGAAGTCCTTTTTGCGTTGGGCGTCCGACGATAAATGGATTTAAAGTAAAAATATGTTCCGGCCAGACATCGAATATACATTTCGCCACCCAACCACCGGCCAATGCTCTCCGCTTCTCGATATCGGGCGTCGCATTCGCAATATTCGCCGTCTTCGGATCAGCGCAGTGGCGGGCGCCCCAATTGTCGTTGCGCGCGCAAGCGAGCTGTGTGCAGTGTGTGTACGTGTGCTATCTGGCGACGGCCAGCAGGTCATTTTCTGCCACTTTTCTTCTTGATTGCATCCTTTTACTTTTTACACTGCCCGACTTTTGTATTCATGGCGGGCGCATTTCAGCATTATCGAATTATTTATCGTCGTGCAAATAAGCAATGAGAATTGATTTCAGTGCGGCATGTATCCGGCGAGAAATATAACAGGGACAATGGATTTCGTTTCGCACTTGTGCGGGCGGGCATCAATTGGTTAACGTTATTGCCGCCCTGTGTGAGCGCACCAGCAGCAGCCCGACGACGTGTGGTGTGCTTCGCATTTAAATGCGCCTTAAAATAACGACCGAGCTTGGTTTGGCTTGGCTTGAGCGCCAAACTGCACTTCTTCGGGTCGGGCATGGAAATTCTCGAATGACTAACGCTTCGACGGCGACGGCGGCCGGCGGCGCCTGCGGTTTTGCGCGCGCGTGAGAAACTTGCCGCCGCCGCTTGGCGCTGCTTTACTTTAATTCCGCAAGAAACTTTTTATTGCGCACCGCGCGTCGAACTTTACGGAATTAAAAAAATACAATTGTTCTTTCTCCGTCCGCTTTGCTCTCGCGACGACAACGAAAGTGTAATTGAAAGTTAATTGATTCTTTCCGACTGCAATTTATTTTCTTTCTTTACCCCGAATGTGCATATCTGTGGAGATATTAAATAATCTAAACATTTCCGCGCGCATCGCAGGCAGATAACACTAATGTACGATCGCCGGCGTCAACATCCGGTGTGGAAATGGCGGCAACGTAATTATAAGTCACATTAGATGAAATTTATACATTTTAAACTCGCGTTGGGCGCCCACGCGCAAGGCGGCACTCGGCCGTCGCCAACGATTCCTTAAATTATGCTGATTGCAATGGAAAAACGTAATGTAGATGGAAAATTGTTATATCAGCAGGAACGCGAATGCGCCGGGCGAACGAACGAGACCCAAACGCGGCCGATTCCATTAGGGGAATTACTTTAGATTTTCATTTCAAAGTTATCATCTGGACGTAAGTGCATTCCCCGTGCAACGATATATGGGAAAGCAGGTTTATTTGTCGATTTACTGAGGCGCGTTCCGCGCACTGCCGAGGGGTTGCCGCGGATGGAAATTGTCTTTCGCGACGCAGAAGAAGTTTGCGGTCTTGCGGATGCGTGATTTATTGTCCGTTTTTCACGCATGTAAGAAGGTAGTACATAACATTGCACTGAGCGATAGGGATGACTATTATTTTAATTATATTTGTCAGCAGAAATACCCGACGACAATAAATCGTCCTTTAAGTTATCCACATGTAAAAGTGAATATAAATTCCCTTCTGGCTACGAAGAATGAAAATTAGAACGTCTATAATTTTTCCTCCGATTGGCATGCTAACCGATTATTATACGGGAAGTACGTTAGTAGCTGTAACAACATTACAATTATAATTAGTTGCACGCATGCAATGTGGGCCAGAAACAAGAGACCTATTAACGTTCTTTTTTTTATAAGAAAACAGCGTTTATGTTCATAACTCACAATATCGCCTATTATACTAATAGGTTGAGTAGACATTGTTGCTAACTAGTTACTCGCGCATTGTTAAACACACAAACTGCATAGTTATGAAAGTGGACTTTCATGTTGTGTTTGTAGGTTAATTTTATTAAAAGTTACTGAAAGAGTTTGCCATTCAGAAACGATAGTAGCTAGACACATTGCTGAACAGGTTGTAAATAATTAATTAAGAACGTACTCATACTATCAACTATCATTCGCGGAACTACTAACAAGTAAGAACAATAGTCACACATCCAACTTACGATACCGCGAATTTCTATTAAATATTTGCTAGCACACCAGAAGAAAACTATTCTGCGGCGCTCAAATGATATTTCCTACACACAAATAACCAATTATTTGCTCATCGTGCGGCGGCGCATTCTAATTAATATTTATTGAGTTATTTTGATATGAATTATAAATATAGATATCAATCTTCCTGCTACGCAAGCTAGCATTTCTAGAGCGCGATGAAGGAAATGGTAGCGTGACTTGCACGCATGACCTATAATTACAGATCAAAACCGCTGTTATTATTTATATTTACCTGCCTCAAACTGCCTCACACCTCCAAGCCTGCTGTCTTCGTGATCGCCTTCAATGCGCACTCCTAACCTCACTTTCTGGATATATTTTGCTTTGCTTGTTTCTATTTATTTAATAACTTACACTGTCTGTATCTATCGTCAAATTACTCTACGATTGTTCCGCTTTCCGCTGATACCAATTCACGCACTTAACTCAATCCGCAACCTGCCTATAAAAGCGATCGAAATAGCGAGTTGTTGACGCGCGCGTCACTCAACGTAAAAGACCGGATTGGACTCAAAATACTCAACACCTTAGCGGGTAAGAAGGGAAGACTACCTATCGAAATTAAAGTAAAGGACGAAAAGGACTTAAAATTATTTTATGTGTGATATTAAAATAGACCAATGAAAAGCATTAAAGTGTTAATTAAATATTCCGTCAGATTGTTTGACTAGCGACCCGGTGATTTCATTGTGATTTGTTTGAACCGTTCCGAACACGTAACGACGTGGCCGACATCGCACATGAATGTAATAAAATATTAAGGATTGCTTTTGAAATATTCAATATCTAATATTGTCGGCGCCGCACCGATGAAATCGAATGGTGGCGCGTAACGGACATAGAAAAAGCATTATGTAAATGTCTAAATACAAGCATATATTATAAATGTCTATACTCCTCAATATCCACTCCGTTGTGCATCAGCCACCGCCGCCACCGACGACTTTGAAATTCGTAACGCTTCCCGTTTTCTCCGATGCATATTAGATATTCACATAATGTCCCATATATACGCGTAGCAACTGTAACTGATGTATGTGACAGATATGAACGCAAACGTGTGCCTTCGGTTAACATTCGACAGCGTAGATATTTTATATATGAACACAACATGTAACACTAATTTAAATTGAATTTCTATGGCTGGAAAATATAATCCAAATGCATATTTCTTCTTCGCTTGGTTGTCTCTTCCCGAGGTTGGAGTAAAATAAGCGCGACACAAAAAAAAGAAGAACAAAAGCAAAAACTCAAACAAAACGATGATAGTTGCGATCATTGCGTCTCGGCAGACGTCTCGTATTCACAATGCTTCAGCATTCACGACGAGATCGAAGGCAGTGCTCGTGTGCATCAATCATATAGCTTTTATGGAAACTTATTCGAGTGCGGGGAGGCGACGAAAGACAGCAAGCGCCGCAGAATAAGTCGACGTCGTCGTCGACGGCGCGCCGCGTCGTCATCGGCATTCTTCGTCGGTGCAAACTGTGCAAACTTTGCGCTTCGCAATTGACACATACACCCACGCACACGCGCGATGCATAAGGGTCTCGAGTACTGCTTGATGTGTCTTATACATTCACCTACTTCTTGCGCTTCGCGTTCGCTCTCTCGATAATCGCCTATCGTCGATATTTTTATAATGCACAATGCACCTGGGCATAATGATCGCTGAATTTCGAAATAAGTGCTTCGATATATGCAGACATATTCAAGGCACCGGCTTCGAAATGATTAAAATACTTTTTTTGTCCTTCAATCATCAAAGTCTACATTAGAATGTCAAACAATCGAAGAGAGGATATTATTTGCGAACCATAGGTAATTTAAAACAAAGAAATGTGAGGCAAATTCCCGCCGGATTTTTACGTATTTTTCAATTTACGATTTGCCTGCGCTCCGTGCTCTGTGATGGTACTTATTCGTTCGCCGATTATTTCCCCGTCCCGTGCGTATTCCCCGGCCTCGGACGAAGAAGAAACGAATCGAGGACTAAGCCGACGGCAGTGGCCGCGTCGAGGGAACGCCGCCAATCCATAGTACAATCGGCCAGAGCGACCGTCGGTTAATTAATGGACGCGATGAAAAATTCTTAATTAAAATGTAAATGTGTCCGATTTCGTTTAATTTCATTCTTGATCGCGTTAATCTCGCGATTTCGTAATTTGCTGCGGCGGCGGCGGGCGGCGCGGTCGGTCCGGGGATTTTAACGTTGTTTTTTTCTGGTTCGGAAAAGAAAACGTTTGGGCCGCCTACATTTATTCGCAGTGTTTCGCCCGCCGCCGAAAAACGGGCAAAGTAAAAAAGTTAAATGAATTTAAGTATTAGCCGCGAGAGGGGAAATCGCATGCAACAAATTCAGCTCGCTAGCAACTAGCTAGCTAAAAAGCGCGTAAGATCATGGCGCGTTGGGGAACGCGAGCGCATATTAAATTCAATTAGGGCAACGGCGGCGAAATATTTTTTTAATCTGCACATTCCGACTAGCGCGACCGCGTGCATTCATTCCCTTGCTCTATTTCGTTCATCATATTCTCCTCCGGCCCCGTTCGCTTTTCCTTCGAGGAATAGTAAGCGATGGATATAATTATAACGCCTTAATTTCATTATAAAATTTCACCCAAGAAGGCTAAACGCAACTGTAGCATAATCCACACGGCGTGGGTGGTTCGGCGTAAATTAAAATTAAAAGCGGGGAAAGAAAAGGAAATTTGATTTCTTTGCATTCCAGCGCTTTTTATTTTAATCGCGTGGGGCTGGGAGTATTCATTCCTATCTGCAACCAGTTAATTTATAAGCGGGGGTTTAATTTACGACTAATGTTAAAAGCACGGATTCGATATGTATTCTTTGCAATAGAAAAAGAAATCGAAATGGGTGAACTATAAATTTTATCTTGAATCTCTGCTTTGGTATTTCTTTCGCTTGGTATAAAATGTACCGATCTTAGCATTTTCTTTTTACATTGCAGAAAAAGAACTGAGAACAGAAAAATACTATAATATTGCTGTCGGCATTGCAATTATTTCACCTATGTTATCAATTTTATTCATGGCGTATCTTTTCTATGCGCATTTTTCCATTCCTTCCCTCCTGCCGAGCGCATGTGAGAGGAAATTATTTATTAATATATTTACTATTGTGTTTGTGTGCTTCCAGGATCCCGGCAGGCAACAATAAAGGTGGATCCGGCGTCGCTGCCGACATTCCAGACGTCCAGTCAAGTGTTTAAGATCATAGACAAGGAGACCGTCGTCCTGCCATGCGAAGTATCAAATCCGGGTGAGTGAAGCTGCTGTTCGCCCGCAACAATTCTCTTATATTCTTGCTACGCGTATATGTGTCCTTCCTATTGCTCCCGGAAAGAATCCGTATAATAATTCCAGGTTTTATGGAATTGATGATTGCGCGAAATTCTATACTTATCCTTCTGTGCAATTATGTTCAAAACATCCTGTTGACAATCTCTCAACTTACATTTCACCAAAAACAACATCACCAATAATTTTTATTTATTATTTCACCTTTTACTTATTTTAGAAGAATTCAATTGGCTTTAGTTTGATAAAGCAGTTGATTTTTCCTTTGGCTGACGTATACTACTAGGTAGCTACCAGGAAGAGAATTACGAAGAAGATATTCGCAGAAGATGTAAGACTTGCAAGACGTGAGTGAGGAAGATGGGCCTTGCTCACCTGCCACACCGCGTACGCACGTAACAGGCAACAACGGTACAAGAAGGCTACGATTCTAGCGGAAATAATTCTCGGATTCCATGGAAAATAATTATTTCGACGCGTGTTGTTCCGTGCGCCGTGTTCCGGATGGTTCTTCGCGCGCTCGCCTATAATATGCTGCCGGGCGTATCGCCCACCCATCCATTCGCCCATTACCGTGCAAACATATAAAATATTTACTACTCCGTGAGTGGAACCTGCATTCGCCATTTACTGGCGCCATATATACATCTCACGCGCTTCCCCCCAACCCTACCGCTCGAGTTGCCCGCATTGCAAAGTTCCCACCTGAAAACGCTACGATGCGCTCGGAATGCTTCGCTTCCAAAGGACTAACCCTTTTCCTTCCTAATTCGCATTCGCGCACTTAATATCTGACAAACATTCGAAACATAAACAATACATTAATTAGAGGTATATATTACAAATTGGAATTTACGTCACAATTTCGGGCTTGGAATTGTTTTACGCTCCAAGTCTTATTACAGCCCGGACTGTTAAGGGTGCACTTTTGGTGAGTCTCTTGTTTTTTAAGAACTAGTTTTGATTATATAAAGTGTAATGTCTAATGCGCACTTCAAGATTAGACAACGCTGACTGCCGCGACGACATAACGCACAAGTTTATTATTACAGCCAAGTTTCGATGGTGATAACTTCATTAAGTGTCGATGACAATGCCTCCTCATCCGCAAACAGTCTATTGTTCCAACTTGGAAGTGATGGTATTTTAACGTGGCAGTTTGCCGCGGCGCAAAACGAAATTTATGTAAACTAACTGAATTAAATCGTTAATTAAATTGAATTTCACATCTTATTGCATATCACATTATTATAAGTGCAAGGGCGGGATTGATAGTTGACCATTAGAACAATGAATAATAGATCGATAAGTAACCGCATTCGGTATGCAAACTCTGTGACTTAACGGCACTCAACGTGGTGCACATGGCTCGAAGGTGTTATATATATATGCCTTAGCATAAGATAAGGAGGATATTAAACACGTGCATGTGAACACATCCATATGCGGAATGAACAACGCCCGCCCCGGTGCAATTTCGCAAATTTCACCCAACCAACCCGCACACGTGCGGGGGAGAAACGCATAGAAATTGCATGAGTTGTGTGTAAGAGTTTCAATTAAATTAGAATTACAAGTAAGTGGCTCATTCGCGCGCGGTAGCAAAACGTAGCCGTGTCGCTCCTAATATATTCACATCGCTCGCGTCATATTCTGCGTCCCGAGTTCCATTTTCATCATCCGTACGGTGTGTCTCAACGTCTTCATCGTCGGCGGCTGACGGTATTCGTTTTAGTTTTCTTGTTGCTCATCACTATCACACAATTATGTCATATTATTACATTAATTCGAAGCGTAAACGCATCAGTTATGTTTGCTTCTCTCAGTTGTGCATTAACGCACACTCCATAAATTTAATTAACGGATTTTTTATATTTCTTTTAAACTACATATCTCCTATAATATTAATTCGATTTTAACTACTCCTTTATTGTAATTATGTATATTTAAGTAGAAATACATTTATGATTATATAAAACAATTATTACTTAAAATTGTAGGTTTAAAAATATATATAAATAATTATTGAATGTCAAAGAAACAACAAAAATTTAAATTGTCCTTCCAGTAATGCCAACCGACAGCAATTGCCGGAATTGCCCTCTCCAGTCGAAATTGAAACAAAAGACGACATTCCAATGCCAATGCCCTCTCTCACGCCCCTGATCTGACATCATTCGGGTGTTTTATTTTAATGGTCGTCACGTAGTTAATTAAAGCGAGGCACCGTGCAAGAATCTTTTGTGCGCAATAACGTCATTTGTACATTCACCCCCAGTGTTGGACGACGCTGACTTTTTACCATTGCGCTGTTTTTCAGCTTCACATTCTAATTGATTGTAAACAAATCGATTTAGCAACGCATTCTTTCCTTCGCATCCAAGGCTAAACCTCGCACAACTTAATCAAATCGAGATGAAAAGAAGATTGAAAAAACGCAACGCATTCAATCGCACGCAACACTTTTTAAAAGTATACCTGTGTCCGAGGCAAAAAGCGGCGGGAGTTTGGCATAATGGTGCGCGTAATTGCGCTCGTTGGATTTTGTTGCTTTTCGATTGTTTAAACTTTTCCCGTTGCTCGTAGCTCGTTATGGCGCAAAGAGGGTCGTCGTCGACGAGCACGAACGAGATGGAAACTTTGTCGTGGGCAACGGTTTCGGACGTGTTCGCTTATAGATAAACTCCCAGTCCTCAATTGTCCTGCTTTTTTCCTGCCCAACCATTGCAATACTTTTATGAGTTTGCGAAAGTTTTCTGCGCGGATGCCAGCAGCGCTTGAAATTAACTCGTTCCACACAATTATCATACTCGTAAAACGTAATGGTAATATCGTGCGATTTATAAATGTATAGCTAACTAAATTTGATTACCGCCAGCGATAATTTATCGGCCGACCCTCATCGCAACTGTTGATTATATGCATGAATTTATGAACGCGCTGTTATTAGGTTATTGGGAAGGGAGAGGTGGTGCCGTAAATCAGTCCGAAACTTAGACTATATTGACTTAGTTTGAATTAGTTCACGCTCAACCAACATGTGGTGCAATAAGATATTTGCATAAGCAATTTAGCAACTCAATTCAATCAAAAATTATTGAGCACCCATCTTTTTATTGTTTCAATTTTATTCCATCTCGTCATGAATACAAAAATATTTGTGCGCGCGGGGAAAAGAGATGAGGACATCACGGAATCACGTAAAATATTTCACTCGTTTTGTTTTTATTAGCGGTTAGTGTTTTGGGGGAGGTGCTGGCGCTTGTAAAATAATAAATTTATCGCGCGGCGCTTGCTTTTTAAGAGAGCGCCCGCGCGAGTGCGAGGAAAATTGTTTTTTTTTTCGCGTGCAAACCATCCGAAGCGTGACCCTCCCCGAAAGCCAACCACCAACGCCACCGTGTCACAGAAACCATTGCAAACGCCATGCAATAAGAGATATATAGATATGAAAAGAGTGGACGATAGCCGAGCGCGTAATGCGTACGTTGAGAATTTATGAGTTCATTACGCGACTGAAACAAGAGGACATGTGGTTGCCGCTGCCAGCGAGATATCTCAATTATGATCCGCTTTTTAGCATTTCGTGCGTTCTTCACGTAAAATAGTGGCTTGGTGGTCGGCATTTATAGCCAACCGCCAGTCAGTTTAGAGCGATCGGAATTACATTCAATTCGATCGAATTCCAACCCCGAATGCTCTCCTCTCGCGCACCAGCGATAATATATTCATGATGCGTTTTCGCACCAGAGTTGCGCGCTACACACACACCCCGCACAGTTCGTGGACGGGGGCAGTAAAACGCTCGATTTTATAGGCCATAAAACTAGTCGCCGTTGTCGCGAACGCGCGCGCGTCCCGTTAATAGAAATACTATTAATAAAAGTCATGGCGAAGCGTGCGCGTCCTTAAATAATCATTCAAACAACGCCAAACGAACGAATCAAGAAAAACACACACCACTAAAGGGGTGTAACAACTTTATTATTGTTTGCGCGCGCCGCCCATCGCCGAATTTTATTGGATACATTTTGCATAACTGCCGCCAAATGGAGCAAACGCTCACACTTTTCCGACAGTTTAATATCCAATTTATGTAAGTAATTCGATATTATTCACATTTTATATAGGCAGTAAATTTGAAATTAAATTGCCGCACAAGGCGAGTGAAATTGGCATTTTCAAGGAAATGATAAACGTTGTTAAATCCGCAGGGTTCACATCCTTCCGCATCATCAACGCTGGCGTTGTCCTTGCTTGTGTTGTAATTTTTTTCTGCGCGTCTGCGTCGTGGCAATAACGTTGACAAGATGCAGGGATGCACCGCAGGGGTAAAATTGTAGTCAGTTACGTTAATGAATCCACTTCATCTCTGCATGGCGAGGTACTACACAGTCTTCCGCTCGCAACATGAATATGAGTGAAGAAGGCGAGCAAGGGAAGCGCAGTAAGTCGCGAGCGCTCGCTCTTGATAAATAAGCAGGAAATGCAATCCACTGCAGAAGCGGACAAGAAATAAGAGTTACATCTAAATGCAGACGCATTGCTGGAGTTAATTTTTTTTAGCGAAATTTAACTTTAATGGCAATTCTATACGCTGCAGTTTATATTTGATGCAAATTACGACAACTAGTCGAACATGAATTCAAAATGATACGCTTCATAGCTGGAGGGTGTAATTTGCAGTTCCCCGAAAAAAATAACGCCGTGTCCGTTGGCACAAAGTACTCATCATCATCTACATACGTGAGTGCGTCGGCGTCGGGAGAAAAATTCAAATAAGCAACTTTGATCTCGCGCCTATTCTCACGCTGGCTGATGATGATTATGACGACGGTGACGTCTTCGCGATGCTGATGAGTGCAAAAAAATGCGGGACCAAAGACGAGAACGCGCGCATCGACGCATTGGAAAAATGAATAATGAATGCTTCGGGGGCGCGCTTCGTCTTCGGTCCTCGTTCGTTTGCCGTGTCAAAGAAAATACGCGTCGAGCGGAAATATTTGCTTTATGATTAGACCGCGCACTCACACATCCACACGCGCACGCGATGTTGATTCAACAATTATTTATCGAAGTGGGATTAATTTTCCAGGAAGCGCGGATGATCTCAAAACATTTCTGGCCTTTCATTTTGACTCCCATTGAAAATGTTGAAGCGACAAGAAGACGCCTAGTTTTTACAAATTTAATCCTTTGTCCTGGCCGCCATCGCGTCTATTTGCATTAACTTTCTTATTAAGAGTGTTTTTAATATTTATTCACTCGTGTAAATACAACGCAGCCCACGGCAAACAATGCGCCGTGCGGAGCGCACGACTAATTGAATATTATTTTAAAATTTGTCTTTCTCTTGTTCTTTAAAAAGCACTCAATCTTCTCGTCGGCCCCGGATAGAAACGCAACGCTTTTTCACGCCGGCCCCGACTCCGACGTAGGCAAGCGCATCCGAGCGTTAAATAAAAAGATACATAGTTTTCATTAAATCATTCGCGAGAAGATGATAAAAAGCTTGTCACCTTTGTGAAGCGCTGGCAAACGAAAAAGCAAAGAATATAAAAGTGCGAGAGCGCGGGCGTGAAAGAATGGGTGGTGAGAAAAGCAGCCCGCAGCGGTACGTGGGCAATTGCAGCGCCACCGCCACCGCCTGAAGAGCGCCAGCTAAAAACCACCCCGACCGGAATACGCGCCCGCGTAATAAGTGTGGCGCGCGCTTGAAAAATGTTCCGCGACGGTGTGATGGCGCCTGAGCGCGTTTCCGTGTTGTTGGCGCACTTCGGTGTCAACTTTTATAAGTCATCATTTCTATGACGATTCTATTTGCGTAAAAATTTCCTCGTGCCGCTGACAGGAATACACATTTTCAATATAAATACCATTACGAATTAGATTATGCTAATTTCGTGCTCCTTCTGCTGTTCTTTGCATAACGTACATACTTAAATAATACCAGTATGTCAATTGCAAAACGGCCTAGTACTACAACGAAATGATAGATTACACCCGCGAAACAAAACGAAGAAGAGGGCCGATAAAAACAAAATACATTCATTCACGTCACCAGCATTATTTGGAATACAAGCGCAATGGCGATGATTTAATGTCGTCATCGCCATTGTCAGCTAGCTAAACGCCTAATAAATATATTGATTATGTAACTGTTTCGATATTTATTTAATTGTTAAAAGGTAATTGGGCTAGTCAATTAGCGGGTGTAATTACAATATCATGTTGAATTTCAATGTGTCCGTCTACCTGTGCGGCGTACACCTCCACACACGCGTTATTGATATTATGGTATTAAATTGATTATATGCTGATTTGAGGCGCACGCCCGACACTTACGTAATCATAGCGAGCGCAAGCGCGCGCGTGCATTCGCACATTACCGTAATTGAAATGTTATTTTAGTTTAATTGCTGTTTTACTGATTGTGAATGCGCTCTCGTTCGCTGCCAACCCGCAATTCTCATGCGAGTGTTGAATAATTAACGATTCGGTGATTAATTGATTTTCAAAATTTATGCTGTTGATTGCATCATCGTTATATTTATTTTTGCTATTGTTTTTTTAAATTATACATATACCTGCTACATATCATGATTTAAGTGGTAATATTCACGTAATTAATATTTATTAATTCTGAATTTAATCCATGCATAAATTAGATCCCTAAAATAGTCCTGTCTTCGTATAATGCATAATATATTTTGAATTGAAAATAACTCCACACATATTGCGCATATTAAACAATTACATGTCCATGTCAACATCGATATGCGAACAGTATTATTGATTCATAACAGCTAGTGCTATTGTTCTACAGAATCAACATGGCTGCTGGAATCAATTCACTCTAGAAACAATATGCTGCGATTGTCTCACTCACAAAAATGCGTATCATCAGTATTATGTAGCAATGTATCAATTATCCGAAAGCAAACATTGGAAGCGGATTCTAACTCATCAATTCTTTGTGCGGCCAAAGACATATGTGCACACGCATTACAAACTTTATGATCCCGATCACGATCATTATACGCACGCGAGCTGCGTTTTATTAGTTTTTTACAGCATCGAATCCGCTCGGCATCGATGTGCGAATCACAAAACCGAGGGGGTTACGTCCTGCTGAAGATGCCGGCAGTTAAACGCTTCCGGCTATAGTTACAAGTTACAAGATTTGCGTGGGTGGATAGTCAGCAGCGCGCGCGCGCGCCGCACACCACTCACGTGTATGAATACATCCCTGTGACATGACATAAATTTTAATGTCGCTCCGCTCGCGCACACGCAAGAGACTACTTTCTACGCTGTAGCAGCTGCTGGGCTGCTGCGACGACGAGATGATGCGCGCCGCATAAAACGGAAAGCAAATGTTTTTTAAGAGCTTAGTAGTTTTTGATGATGGTACCATAAAGCCTCCGTGGAGGATAAAGGTTGCGCAAGATGAGCCTCCGTGCGTGGTATATTATACCATATATCCTTTCAGGATAATAGATGTTGGCAATGGTGTCAAAAATTGATTTCTTTATATTTCGCTAGATAATATTAAGTCATAATGTTAAACTAGCAATTAGGATAATCCATATTTCGATTTGGTCACGCGTTTTCCAGTAGGGAAGTAAGCAGGTGCTTGCGTAACGCCGATATGGATGTCAACGTTTCTATAATGGGGGCGCAAGACGCAAATACAAATTTAACTTTATTAATTAGTTTGCTCGCCATAATGAGGTGTATAGGGGTTGGCACGCGGCAGCGTGCGTTCCGTTGTTAATTAACTCAACCTCTTGTTAGGATGCGCGATTGGCTGCGTTGGCATAGCTCATCCCTACGCGCACGCACGCACGCATTACTGTTACATACCCAGATCGATGTGTGTGGATGGAATGCGATACCTATATAACATACGCAGTTTATAATATCGAATTGAAGTGAAGCATGTCGATAGAATGTTGATTATATTCGAGGATTACGGGTGTGATATTCATTCATCCGCACGATTAGCATTATAGTAAACGAGTTACGTCTACCTACCTATTGTTTTTTTTTTTGCATGCGCGGTTTGTTAAAAAATTAATCAAAATTGCAACCGTTAAACTCCGGACACGAGTGTCATTGCCATCGCCATCGATTTGCGGATGATGATGGTCAAAGGGTTAATGTAAAGCGATCGAGCTAACCCACCACTCCCGGGAGAGGCGGTTGCGCATGCTGGTGGAGGCGCTGGGCAGATCTGCTCCTACTATTTCCCTTTGGCTGGCGGTGACGCACGCGTTGTGCGGACACTTTATGGACGAATGTAATATGCAACATGTTAACTTGTTAACATGTTACCATCGACTACGTGCGCCGTTCGACAACATCTACACGAAAACCGGGCTATCATCCATAAACTGTAGGTGCATACGAACGCACGCAATGGCATTGTGTCAGCTAAGCGATTAGTGATTAGTCGGTAGTCGACGGCCAGCGTACGTTCAAATGCACACCGAGGTCGGCGGGGGCAGATCGGTGTATAATAAACGTTCTGTTTATCTCAACACGCTGTGGAGCAACAACAACTCAGCGCACAATACACAATCCCCGCAAACAACGAACCACGACAATGAGTCGGTAGTGGACATACACGAATCACAATGCTAAACAAAAGGACAAAAAGTTACCGACTGTACCAGTATTATTGTTATTTAGTCGGATGACTTTGAATTAACCATATTGCGCTGTGCCAATAGCATACCATTTCGGTTATCACATTGTTCGATAATATTAACTCCGCGTTGTTGCGAATTGCATGTGCATTGCGATCGTAAGCAGATAGGCATCTGGATAGTAACCATACACGTGAAAATAAACGATCATTCGCGGTATCTCAACACATAAATGCCACCCACGCACCTAGCCAGGTATCGAGCCAACCGCATACGGGGTAGCAGCGAAACTGTTAGTTGAGTTCTTATCACCACAAGCGATTCGATAGACATTGCAGCAGCCAGAATTGATTTTGTGCAGCGATCGCGATGAAATTAACCTCGCAATTGTATTCCACCGAACGGTTGTGCTATGGGGAAACTGGACGGGATGTAAATGAAGCAAAAATTTCTTAATTTCCATTTTTCACATTAAGAGAATGGGTAATTGCATGCGCAAACGAAGCATTGTGTTGAGCAGGTGGCAACGCTAAAACTATACCTCGCCCGTAAAGATCACAAGCGAATGTTTTGCTAATTAATATTACATTGTTTACATAGTCAACGCAGTGACGAGCGGCGGGCGTACAAGTGAGGCGCAATTGCTTACAAACGTTCCACCGGCGCGGCGCTAACTAACGCCATGATGGCAGCATGACTACATATAAAGTATACGTAAATATTAAAGTTGCAAACGAGCAAAGTTCAACTCTGCCAAGTTTTCGGGCTCTCTCCGAGCATGGGTTACACTACATATCCGCCCACGCACTTGATATAGGTATACCTTGTAATATAAGTGCAGGCACGTGCGGAGAAACACGTCGCCTGAATAAAGATATTAAGCGAATGAAGAATTGGGTGGGAATAATTTTACATGACTTTGAAATGCTTCGATTTAGCTTTACCATTCACGTTGATTATAACGATAGAAATGTGTAGTTGTATTCGATATGAAGCGATAAGACAGTAGTCGGCAGGCACGCACGTACTTTACCCACGCACGCATACCTTTCGCTTCCTTCACGTTCCGCACGTGCCCTTCTTCTTCATTCCTCCTTCACTCCCCCACCGCCATGACGCCGCACGGCAATCGAATTACGCAAACTGTTTGAATTCGCCGAAACTAAATCAATTAAAATTCGCAACAATTATTAAGCAATTACAAGAATGTGCGGCATATTAGTATGAAAGGGGAGGGCGGCGGTGGCGTTGACTATATCTACGCGCCGCCATCGGGTTTGGGGTTTTCCAACGCGCGAAGGGTAGAAGGGAATGTTCCCCAAGGAGAGCCTACACGCAGGCCTTCCTCTGCGCTAGTGGTGGTTTTGATGGAAAGGCGCCCCCGTATATATGCGCACGCCTGCTGACACATGTAAGACTTCCAAATCAGCGTCGCGGCTTCCTGCCTCTCTCGAGAATTACGCGCAATTGCAAACTGGAAATATCTTGAATATCCTGAATAAAATATAGAGTTCCGCGCGCGCTGGCGCTGGCGCCGCGGCGCCTAGATGTGTGAAGGCGTCCCCCCTTCCCCACCCGCCTTTCTCGCCGCATGGGTAAGATAATAATCCGGACGGCGTTCACCCACATCCGGCCGCTGCCGCTGCCGCCGCCGGGGAGCTGAGAGTTCCTCGCCACCACCGCCACCGGGGTGGGAAATGAGTGGGCGTCAAAAATATAAAACGTTCCACTGCCGTGAGCACTCTATCGCGCTTTCGCTGGGAAAAAGAATGAATGGTGATGTGGCGAATGAGTGCGCACTGCCTTTGCCTTCGGCCTGGCAAATGATACGTGAAACATTGCAAACCCCACCCCTCCGCCTTGGGGGCGATAGAAAATTTCCTCTCCGCACAATAAATATTTCGC
Organism: Myllaena sp. GC000078; assembly: GCA_030264135.1. Classification (NCBI taxonomy): domain Eukaryota; kingdom Metazoa; phylum Arthropoda; class Insecta; order Coleoptera; family Staphylinidae; genus Myllaena; species Myllaena sp. GC000078. The sequence continues at coordinate 67,830 of JARJDR010012806.1, read as the reverse complement.
ACGCAATTTGTCCAATCATCAATCAAACCATTTTGAAGCACTTAATTTCGCGGCGGTCGGGAAAGAAAGAGTGCGGACGTGCTTTGGATTTGCCACGCACAACAAGAATTGCATTTCCGGGAACTAGAAAGCCGGTGTGTGCGCGCGCGTAGATTGATATGACAGTCGACACGTTCCTTCGCCCCATCCCAACCGCGGGCATTGCGTTGATTTCATTTGTTCTATTCCTGTTGCAGGTCACTACGTGCTGGCGTGGAAGCGCGGCATCGCCGTGCTGTCGGCGGGCAGCGTGAAAGTTTCGCCCGATCCGCGCATCAGTCTCGTCAACGGCTACAATCTGGAGATTAAGGAAGCGGGCCCACAGGACGCCGGCGATTATGTGTGCCAGATCGGCACGCTGGAACCGCGCGAGATTACCCACACTGTTGAAATACTCGGTAAGTCAACATCATTATATGATTATGCATAAATTTTCAAGAAAAAAAAAAGTTATGCTCGTTTTGATATGAAATCGTCCGGATGTAGTAAATATCCTGCGACAATATTGCCACCAGCGTTTCGAAGCAGGGCTATTCGTCTTTCTCCCCGGTGCGTGTACGACACCTTGAATGCGCGACATTCACACCCGGTTGGGTGTATCTCTAAGCATTCACAACAGTAAGCCACCCCCGCATCAACGATGTGTGCGGGCGCGCGCGTAGATTAGGTTCGTTTTTCTTTTCTTCGCGTCGGGGCGGTGCGTGGCGCTCGCCCGAGAGTTCGTCGACAGGTATAATGAAGTGTTTTGTATGTGTTCATCCGGGCTCGCAGGCACCTTTACAATGAGTGCTCGAGCAGGATAAGAGTAGAGCGAATATGCTCCGGGATTCGAGATGTGTTTATTTCGTTTGAACGCCCCCACACACACCAGCGCTCGAAAAGATTTCATTTCGGATGCTTACGTCTCCAAAAAGGGATTTAAAATACCCGGAAAAGAATTTCCCGAATACACTAGCAATGTAATAGCTAGCATACAGTCCAAAACCAATGTTCGATGCTAAATCTTCGTCAAGTGAGACGCCCATCACGATGCGACTCGTCAAAATCGCAATAAACTTTAATTAAGTTAATTGCTAAGCGACCGTCGAGGTGCGAGGGAGTTTAGAGCGCCGCGTGATTTCGGTCACTTAGCTTAATGAAACTATCGGTTAGCTGTGTGTGTATGTGGGTGGGTGGTTGGTTGGCTTTGCTTTGCACGCCCGCAAGAGTATCGGTGATTTATTTGTTTCGCGCCGCGTGTTTGACGCACTGCCGCGCACCGCGCGGTTGGGAGGTAGGGTATTAGATAACGCTCTGGATTCGATTCGGGTTATTATTACCGTTAAGCGCCATAGTATAGTATTGGCGGTCCATTTGGGGCGTATCGCAAATGGGAGATACACCTGTTAAATAATTGCGTTGTTGTTATAATCTTGTCAATCTGCTAAGCGCCCTCACCCGCTCGGAGAAGCACTCTGCTGTCGCAATAATGGTGAATTGAGAGAATTAGAATGGCTTTGTTGCGATTCCGAATGGATTCGCCGGTGCCTTTGTGTCGGCAGCGAAAGCTTAGTTATGCTATTCATACAAATACAAAATGTCACACCTGTATCATGCCTCCTAGGTATGCGCACTTATCGCACATCCATATCTAAATCGAAACGTTTTGCTGCCGACAATCAATCCTCGGCATCATTGACAATATAATATTATTCCATGATGGATGCGATGATTAAACGTGCTCAAATTAAAAACGAGTATTTTAAAATACTTAAAGCAAATTTTCAATCGATGATTAATTGCAAATCGCCTTTCATCCATCGTGCACGGTTTGAAAGTGAATAGACTATCAATTTCGTCGTTGAAGACGATGTAGATGTTGATGATGATGAGCACTTTATTAATTTCGATCGGCAATTAAGTTGTGTGCAAGAACGCCAAAAGGAACAGCGGACGGTCGAATTGATTAATGAACGAGAGAGGCACCTGATTGCAAACTGCAATAGGTTTAGTTGCACTCGCATTTTTTCCTACTTAAACTTTGTCTGAATAATTAGCGAAGAAGGTTAAAAACAAGGACGTCTGAAATGGGGGTCGAGATTCACGCCAATTATCCTTCGCTTATTTAATCCCATTGAAATCACGCTCAGACGCACATAGATTTTGGGATATTCATATACCTACATATGTATAAATTAAGTACCCACGTCCCACATATCCAGCATATATAAATCTACTGCGTCACAGGCTGGAGCTTTACGGAATAACAGAATTGCGACCGAGGTTATTAGCGTGCCACATAAATACTCTTCCCTTGAATACATGCCTACATTGGATGCGTGTGTGATGCGTAAAGGCGGATTTCGTTTTGCGACCCATGCGCGCGCTCGCGAATTATGTATGTTTATGTGAAAGGGTTGTATCCGAAATATAAGCAAACACATACACCCCCGCAAGTCTCAAATCACCGCGAAATTATCAAAACGACGGTTAATTAATTTTTACTGCCTTGAAACTTAATTAAATTTATCTCATGCGCGCCGTTATACGGCGCAATCAAAAGTTTTATTTCTCTCCGGCGGCGCGCAGTGCTCAGCGCGCGTGTTATCAGCGCACAAATGCTATTCGCATATCATACATATAGCAAAGAGCACACACGGATGCTATTTGCATGCGTGCCGAATGAATTTTTGATTGCCTCAAATTACATATAAATTTCAATGATGGAAGAGTGCTTCGCGTACACGTGCAACCCGCACGCATCGAATGCGGATTAGTTTTATGAATTTTATGGAAATGCGCCGTAATTGTTTCCAACGTGCATTTTTTATCATTTTGAATGCGTTTTTCATCAAGCAAATTTATCACAGAGGTCTTTTTCAATCGGGACAATACAAAAAAAAGCATTAAAAACCAATACAATTAATATATAAATTTTAAACAGATTCCCGCGCTTTTGGTATGGTGTAGCACTTATGCATCTAGTGCAACTGCACGTAATCTACTGCCCAGTTGGTCGGGAGCCCCGATGGGTAATAATATCGAAAACCGTTCGCTTGGAATTGATTTACATTCGCTTTTATTGTATCGGGCGTGTTTCCATTAAAATATTTGAATTTCAATCGAAGCGTACGCTCTGGCCGGGGCCGTGGCGGATTTCACACCATCACCAACCTCGCACCAACTCCGTGTGCGTGGGTGTCGGTATCGATGGCAAAGTGGAACTTTTACTCTCCCTCTGCGCGCGCGGTACATTTGTGGAGCGTTTGCGACGTGTCAATTCCCTTTGAGCATTTGGGCTGCACACGCATGGGCATCGACAAAGAGCGAGCGGGAAAAAAACACATATCGGACCCGGGCGGATATGCGGCGCGATTTTTTTTTTCAATTGACACCGCGGGAAAATTTTTACGAACGCACTCAGCACATTAGGCGCACGCGTTGCATACGCACACATATGTGTCGTCGGGATAACAACAACAGCAACAGCAACAGAGGAAAAATCCAGAGAGAAAAATAACATTACGTAATACATTTCCATTGAGGCTCCCTTACGCATGGGGGGTGAACTGGCCGGGTGGGTGTTAGCGCACATGTGTTGTGCGCATTATTTGTTATGCGTCGCATAACAGATTCGCCAGATTTTTGCATGAGAATTTGCGTTTTGCATAGTGAGAAGTGATCTCTATCAAGGCCGGAGGTATTTGATCTGAGAGGATGTTGTTGTTTCCTGTGGACGCCATCAACATTATCATCACCATTGCTATTAAATGGCTGCGTTCGTCCGTCGCTTCCGTCGACAATTAGACGCGAGTGCGCGCGGTGGGAAAAAATTGGAAACCATTTCATAAATGAGACGACCATTTCCAGCTACTCGAGGTCAAATAATTTCCTTTTGTTGTCAAGAAAAATGTTTCCCTTCGAATATTAATCCCAATTTGCTTGAATCATTTTCTAGAAGAACACTTTTTGCCCTTTGGTCTTTCCAACAAAAGTTGTAGTTTTTAAATATTTTAAATTGGAAAAATTTTGCACTCTTTTGGAGAAAACCCAAGGAAAACAGCTTAGCTTTAACGGGGTTGCACCATCAATCATCGTTACGTCACAATTTATCCAAGCGAGGAAGAAATTTTGTAAAGCACAGCAGGCCGAAGATGACGGCCAGTCAATTTTCCAATTATATGCGTTCGAAAACGCCATCGAATGAATGCGCCCCGCCCGCAAATTGCTCCCTAATGCACTCTCCACCGAGGATAACGCCGCGGTTGTAAACCATAATGTTGCAATTTGTTCGCAACGCCGATTGAATTTTTAGGTCAACCTCTTATTTATTACGTTAGGATTTATTCTTTTTTTGTTCGCCAAAAGTGAAAGCGCAGAGAAAGATCTATAATAGTTCGTGCCAAGTAATAATTTATGCGATCCTAATATAACATCTCGGCGCGCTGCGTGCCGGTTCATAATTGATTAGAAATTTCATGAAACTGGCGACGCTCGATGAATTATTAAGAACGGCTGCTGCCTTGCCAGCGTATTTCCCAGCGCGTAGGTAATGTCATCGGCGTTGAGCACGGCAAGGAACTTTCTTCCTTCTAAGAGACTTAATAACCATCCGAAACTAAAATTGCCACACACATTTTATTCGTGCGAAAGTTATGTTTATCGATTCGAATAGTTACACTTATAATATGATGATTAGATTGCTTTCGGGAAAATTTAAATCGTCTTTGGCGCTGCGCTGGTGACTAACTCGATTAGAACGCTTCGCAGAGTTAAAACTATTCCAGTTAAATCATCATCATTGCCGTAACTTTTTCCACCGGCTGATATCAAACGCGACGGCGAATAATCGTACATTTGAATTCAGTGTTATTACTCTTCCAGTGTGCGAGGCGGGAGACGCAGAGAAGATTCGCGCGGAGCGCTGTCGACTTTCGTTCCGGCATCTCGCCACCCGCAACGCAACGACGCCCCCGCGCGCGTACTATATTAACGTCGCGCGTGCACGCGATAAAATGGCTCACTCAAAAACGTATTCATAATCGGGAAATTTGGCACGATTTCAACAACCGAACCGAACCGCCAACGCAAGATGCGCGAGCTACGAGCGGAGACATATATTGGCAGCGAAATGAACTGCAAATGAATGTCGGTGGTGCGATGGGCGGATATGAATATGGAAGAGCAGTGGTTTCGGCGGTTGCGTTCGTGGTGTTGTTCGTAATCTGATCGTAATCAACGACGATGACGATTTGTAACGAAGATCGATGACCACCCCATACGTGCTCAAATCAGTGAGTTTCGTAAATGAGCGAAATTCTTAAATCTTTGTATTTGCTATTGGCTAATATGGTCAAACATTAACAAATTTATTTGAATTTAATATAATTAAATTAAATTAATGCCATTTTTATGTAAATCTGTACACATGTCAAAGAAGTAACCAGATTAAATTTATCATAAAGAACTAACATGAAAAAGGATAAAGGGCAAAAATGTTTACATTGTGCTGGCACCCGTATTTTTCAAGATGCAGTCAACGAATGCAAGAGAAATGGACGTCGATTTATGTCAATAATCAATACGAGCACAAGGACTGGATGTATGTGGTCGTGTATAAGTGTGCACCACCTACAATTGCCCGCCAAAGAAAGCAAATAACATTTTACGTTGTATTCCTGGCGGCAAGCGCATGAATGAAAACGCATTTATCAACTGGATGTTGCGCTTCATATTCCTGTGACTTTACCAACAAATATCACTACTTATCGACTTATATGATTACTATTATTGATTGGATGTTACACAAAACATAAATTATAGTAATATACTCATACCTGAGTAAATTTGTGTCTTGCATACCTTAGTTATTACGATAATATTGTTAGCGCTCTGTATGTCATCGAAACTGTCGCAGAAATTATATTACGCACCTAATGGAAGGACACCTTTTTGTCCACTCCGGAATTAATTTTTTTTTGGGATGGAGCGAGGATGTCTTCTTGCATGTCGTCGAATTGCGCGAAGAAGGGAAGCGCTGATTAGCATGTCATTAAGAATTTCGCAGCGACTTTCTCCCTTCCACCCCGCGGCTGCCGCTGACTGGGCGCGGCGCGGCGCTCTGCTCTGCGACCGGTTGTAATAAGATTAGCGAATGCGCGCCGCTTGATTGTTTCGCTAATGGCTCGGCAGGAGAGCGCAGCAGCCAGCGGTGCGGGTGGGCGGCGGCGGCAAAGTAGCGCCCCGGAAACTAGAAGACGGAGGGTGTGGTGTGGCATAAGCAAAATGCACGAGGGTTATTTTGCAACAGCATCTCCTCTCCCTTCTCACCAACTCGCGCTGAGTATATGTGTAACTAATGTCACTGCTTGTTCTCATCCATATTATATATGCCTTCATTACGCACGAAATGAAAAATTAATTTTTTAAATCATTTTTGGAAATAAGTGCGCGGAAGTAATTATTTCCTTTATGGAGTATCAATAATTTCACGGAAATCTACAGCTTGCCGACCTGGCTGGCAATGAAGTAATCTGGCAAAGAGAACTCTTAAAAATTAATTAACGTGCCGCGTTTTTCGCTGTCTTCGCCACGATGCAGAATTAATTATACTTGTTAATTAACGCTTCATCGGCGATGCTACAGTTTGAATTTCTTTTCTCATTCTTGTTTTGATCGAAAAACTCACAATATAAGCTCATGCTTTATATTGTTTCTTCTATGTACTCGTACAAAATGCAATTGCAATTAATGTGCATTGAAGTAAACACCGGGTAGTTACTTGCTGTCCAATTCAATTAGAAAAATGCACGTTGCGCATATAATTCGTAAGCGCGTGCGGTAATTCGTGTGCTTAATGGGCATTAAGTTAAATGTCACGAGTTGCTAAATTACCTTCTAATAGCCTTGCGCGCCCAAAGTCTTTCCTCTTGCTTGTTGTTTTCCGCACGTCGCTTTTAGCGCTATTTTTAATAAGCATAAATTGTTCAACTTTGAGATTAATTTTTTTTCCTCGTAACATGAGCCATCTGTTGGTGTTTGAAACTGATTTTCTCGTCTATGGATGGAGCTTGTAATAAGAAACAACTTTCCTTGCTTCGAGTGGGCGTTATAGTAGTAGTCGCGCCGGCTCATAAAAATAAACTCATATATAACGCATCCGTCCGACGGCTGGGTTCCGGTCGCTTTTCGCTAAGTGCTATTGCGCGGTGGCGGCAATGAAGGAGCAATGAAAAATAATAAAGTCCTGCTGCCACCATTTCGGCGCTTGCCGCCTCTTCTTCATCTGCTCATCGCCATCTCTTCGCTCTCGTCGTTATTTATGGGTAAATGACCGGGTGCGCACCACGTAGTTATTGCGAAATAGCCTCGCGTCTCCCTATATCTGACGACCTGATTTCTTTCGCGCTTACCACCTTCCGCCCGTATTATTTATGGTTATTATAATAATCCTCAAAAATTGTGAACGAACGCTTCCAATGTCGCCGTGCGAAGCATTGAGGGGGAAATTATTACCGGCGCCAGTAGCAGTGTCCTCATAAAATCCAGAATGAAACTATAACACGATAACATTTATCGATGTTTTATATCATCGCTCTTGATACTCGTATAAAAAGTATCAAACCGTTATCCAAGACAACAATTATATTTTTATTTATTTTTTCATCTCCTTTTGTCTTCTTTAAAAGGATATTAATATTGCGCGCAGAAATTTTCCACAATTAAACATTTTTGCAACCAGCCGACGGGATGGTTTGTCTTGTCACCGTAATGGACATAACAATCCGCATCGACGTTGGCAATAATGTTCGACGCCGGGTTTCCATCCATTATTCAATTAGAACCGGGGAACTGCCAGAACCATTTGCGCGTCGGCGGCAGCGGCAACGGCGGCAGTTCGTGTCGAATATCGCGAGTGACACGGCAGGCGGCAGGCAGCAGACAAAGCAGCATATCGTCACGCAAATTGTCGAATTCTCTTCGAACAATTTCTTCCGCACGCAGCGAGCAGCGCATTACTTTCCTCCAGGCTCGATGTTCTTCTTAAATTATTAATAAGTATTATTAGTATGATTAGACTACATTCAAACAAATTAGTTTCATTTTCATCCCCCCCCTCAAGTTGGGATTACTAATTTGGCAAATTGGAATTTTACGCAGCAGCTAGTATTGGCATACCAGCCGGCGGTATTGATTTGGTATTTTGCGGCGAACCGTCATATTTTGCAAATGTTTGGTAATTACCCAATTAATGCTCGGGGATGCGCGCGTGCTATCAGCGAGCGCGCATTTTCGACTTTGGTGCGTTTTCTAATCGCCGCGCAAAGAGCGTGGAGCGTATTGTACTTTATAGCACGCATAAATAGCTGAATTATGACCAGTACACGTGTCACCCACGCTCCCACCGTAAGTGGTCGCCGGTAAATATTCGAAATTAATGCAGTTTGCATTAACGCACGTGTCGGCCGCGGTCCACGCATAATCGCTGATTGCGATCCGAACCCCATTCGCCCAGGCAGGGCTGCGATTCGAATATTATCGCGAACATGTGCGTCCCCGCCAAACCGTAATGGCCATTATCTAATGAACTTTGTGTTCGAAACCTGTGCGCCTGTGCGCCCGCTCTCACTCCTTTGGTTAAATTAATTGTGAATAATGTGGCCCAATGGATGCATACAGACGAACGCGTTTGTAATTATATTATCTCTACGCGAGGCAATGCAATATTGATAGCAAAAAGTTATTAATTATTATAATAAACTACATACAGCGTATTAACATATATTTGTTCAACACCGAGTTAAATTAATACCGAGCGCGACAAAGTTATCAAATTGTTTAAGTACCATTTACATCACTGTGCATTATCCGGACATTACATTATCCTAACAACTGTCATTCCCGGTCCATTTAAACTCCGACAAAACCGCACACCGGGGGCAATATTCCCAGCCCGCTGCTCGCTGCGCATAAGACGCCCTCCCACCTACTTACAACTCCAATGAATGTCGTGCGGCGGGCGGGCGGGTAGGAGCGCGCGCGAGTCCATTTCTTTCGGTTTGAAAATTGCACTTCCAATAAAAGGCGACGTCCTGCTATTGTCTTCTTCAGGCAGCGAGATGAGCCTTCTCCGCGCTGGAAGCCTGCTTGATTCTCTCACACATTTTATTATACCTATACGGTGCTATCCTTTCCCTCCTCCTCCTCCTCCTCCTCCTGCTCCTGCAGGAGCCGAGAAAGAAGCGCAATTAAAGTGCCGTCGTGTCTCTCGTTGGATGACTTTATTTTTACGATGGACGAACGCTCGTAAAATATCCTCAAAAGCGTCCGGGATGAGAAAGGAAAAAAAGGGGCGCAGAATTAGACAAAATGGGGGTTATTCAACAAAGTGGGAATGTTATTTTGGAGGCCAGAGCGCATATTTCAATGCAACTTGTTTTGTGCTTGCAGTGCCGCCGAGAATCCACTCAGTCAGCTCCAACGGGCGCATCGAGGTCAAAAAGGGCACGATGGTGCGGTTGGAGTGCAAGGCGTCCGGCAATCCGGTGCCGAAGATCACCTGGTCGCGCCGCAACAATTTGCTACCCGGCGGCGAGCAGACGACCGTCACGCCCGTCCTCCAGCTGGAGCTCGTCGACCGCCATCAGGCGGGCGTCTATCAATGCATGGCCAGCAACGGCGTCGGCGAGGACGTCACGCAGCAGATCGTCCTGCACGTGCTCTGTAAGTCCTTTCACCCATCCAAGTACTTGATCGTAAACTTTTTGCGGTCAGATTTATTCTTTTATGCGACGCTGATTAATTTTCTTCTCCGACTTCTTCCAAAGCCACATTACATTCACTTTCAATAATGTTTTTCTGTTATTTTTTATCTATTCCCCTCACAAATAAAATTGCACCAGGAAATGAATCTTGGTAAATTTACAAGCGCGATATCAAAAGAAACCTAACGACTTATTGTTTGAAGTTTGCAATAATGGTTATTTCACGGATAAGATAGCCGGCAAAGAATTAGGAGGGGAGAAACGCTAGTGATGCTTTAGTGCACGCGACCGAAATAAAATGAATTCGGGCGCAGCAGCAGCCGACTGATCCTCGAGGGGGTCACAAATTCGTTACATATCGCATTACCGCATCGTTTCGGATGCACACGCAATTTGACGCGCACATAAACAATGTGCGCTGTCGTTTGGATTTTTTTGCGGTTGCCCTCTCCCAAAAACCGCAATTCGGAGAGGCATTCCTCGCGGGAATCCGTGCGCGTACAAGACCCCGCTCTTCACACGCTCGCTGCGACGAGTTAATTGTACTTTAATATCGAAGCATTCTCGTGGGTAATAATTTCACGTGGTGTAGTTGCGTCGAGTAATGGCCATTAGGTGACCGCCGAATTTATGGCATTGTTTCGCCCATATCCTCCACCGAGTTGGACGCGGTGAGCGCTCGTATCCCACTCCGATCGCTGGAAATTCTCATTTGATTCGCGCATCCAAAATTCTCGCCACCACCTGCACTTTATTAATTGCTTGCTGAACCGTAAATAATAATCGAACGGTGTTGGCGGATTGCAATTTAATTTGCGCGGAATTCGACCGTCCGAGTGGTTGGTGGTTGCTGGATTGGTTGGGAAAAAAGCTGGGAATTTTCGTGGCGGCGCCGGCGTTTTATACGTGGTATCGGACGTGCCGTAGTCGGGTCGCATATTTAAGTCGTCTTTATGGATAAAGTTGGTCGGTCGGCCGCCTAAGAATCGCGTGCGGGGGAGAGCGGCCGAAGGATAAAGCCGGGAAGCTCCCCACGGTGCGTTATTACTTTATTAACTGACACCGTGCGGGGTAGTTGCGCGACTTATCTCACGGCTATAGCCGCACGCCGCACACTCACTTTTAATATGCACGGCGAGACGACGACGACGAAGACGACCATCCGCGCGCACCACTTTAGATTTCTGGGCGGACGCGCTACGGTTTTAGCATTCCGGGTGCGATGGTGCGCTCCTGTGCGCTCACACAAATATGATAATTTATGGTAAATATTTGGTGTGGTGCAGAGGTAAGAGAAATTCCTCGCACACATCGTCTCCGCCACCCACGCTCGCGTAATCTCGCCATGTCCTTGATTGGCAGACAATTCATCTTTCGCACTCAAGAAGCGCAGAGAAACAAATTTTTATCCACGTTTTAATCTTCTATTCGCTGAACTTCCGCGAATTTGGCGGAAAGTTGTAAAACTTCCTCGTGTAACCGCGAATCGATTAACAACATTTATAATTAATATAACAAGTCAATCTTCGCGAATTGATGAAGCGAAAACCAAATTTTGCGCCTCGATTGTACAATATTGCGGCGCGCCCATCGAATGTGAAAAACCAGTTCAGTTCGACTGGTGCGTAATTGGAATTTCAATAACAAGCGATTAATAATTGAGAAAATAGAAGCGGCGGTGGCGGCCATCCCATTCCCCCATCGATAATGGCTTTATTGAAGCCGCCACCGCCGCCGTTGAACAGAGAGTACATTGTAAACTTTCCCTCGAATCGTTTTACACCCACCATCCCATCCCATCCATCCATCCATTGACTCTCGAAGCGTAGACGTCTTAATGGGAAAGCGACTTTTACTCGTACGAAACAAGAAATTCCTCGCTTGGTGGTTGATCGCCTTCCCCCACGCTTCGATTTTGGCCGAAGAAATTCGAGGCGAGGATTTAATAAGAAAATATATCTAAACCGGAAGTGCATACTATCCACGGCCACCTATCGCTTTGACCAAAATGCGAGGCTTGTTTTCATTTAATACGGCACAGAGCTGACGCCTGAAGGAAGCAGGAAAGGCGAAGGGGTTCGTCATCCGTCAAAGGGTTGGATTCCGCACAACTATTCACCCGCATGCACCCGCCGCACACACCCACTCATACGGTTACGATTGGCGTGTGGGAGTGGTTGGGATGGTTGGTTGGATGGATGGATCGAAGGACCTCGGGATTAAGGCGAGATGTGTTGCCATGGCCAGACGCGCAGCCGCTCAAAGGCACATCAGCCATCGTCCTTCCTTCCGAAACAGCCACGTAACTAGGACTGGAGCGCTGGAAGGAAGAAGCACTTTGCACAGCGCATGCATACGGCATTGACATGCGCCTCCAAACCAACCACTGCAATCAACCGCCACTCGTTATTTCTTATCGCTCTCGATAAACTCGCCGAAGTGATGGGCGACCCACGGAGTGCACTTCTTGTGCACCGTTCGAGTATACACATTGAATTAGGAAACGAGCGAATATTTTCAATTACTGATGGATGCTTAGCCATTTAGTCATTCCGCCAGCGAACTGCTCCATGAGTACGTAGGTGTATTAAATATCTGCTTAAATATGCGAGTGAGCTTCTTCTTCTTCGTTCCTTCCTTCCTCCTCTTCACAGCCTTGCACACGCGCGCTATGTACTAATTCTTAAAGTTTTAGTTTTCTTGCATATTTGATGAGTTAATTTACGAACTGTGCCCCGCGCACGCGTACGGATGGAGTGTGTCACTTATTTATAAAATATTCATCAAAGTTGAAAAGCGTCCATGATTACGCGAAGGAGCGAGCAAGCTTGCGCGCGCCCAGCCTGGACCAACAAACATTCCCTCGCATCATTAATAAGAACGTGCGCTGGATGAGAGAGGCATTTTGGCGTCTGTCGACGAGAAAATCTAACATCAAACGTTTTAAATCCTACGAAAAAAACACACTAGAGAATTTTTATTTTTCGGATTTATATTCATCGTTTTGCTTGAGGGGAAAAAGAATTAAGCTGAAATCATGCAAACTGTAATATATTTCTCCTATGCCATCGGATTTAGTGGTTAAATAATATGCCGGGAATATATGTATGGCTGCACTAATATCGTATTACGTTTCTTGCATTTCTACCGACTACATAATAACCGCACTGGTATTTCTTACACTAATACTTTAGTTCTCTGCGGCGAGCAGGAGTTCTTCGGCAAGAGCGAAGCACTGTCGCGACTAATGCCACCTCCATGTTGCACATACAGTCGTCCTGCGGGAAGAATTATTGTGTATCGCAAGCGCGACATGCACGCCGACTTAATTGCCGCAATTCGTTATATTTTGCGGCGGGCAACGTAGATGATTATGTCGACTAAGTGCTTTCGCCTCTTGCCTTGCGACAAAACGAACCAAAACTATAAATTAATACCTAAATAAAATTTAATAACATTATTACAAATTATTCTAAAATTACCAACAGATTGACTATTATTCTGTTTTTCTCGTTTCAATAAAGACGTGCAAATTGAGAAGAATAAACTTAGGAAAAGTATGGATGGAGCCGCCAACAAGTCATTGTGGCGGGTAACGAATGCATCCTAATTCGAGGCGCGCAAGGATGAAGGAAGGCAAAGGATATGTGGTAAAGGGCCGCTAGCAAGCAGGTTAATGTTACCCAAGGTATACATAACATCCCACTCGCCACTCAATCTGTTTTATGGCCGCCGCCAAATTAAACCCGACGCTTCGGATGATTAACGACTGTGCCAAAGAAAATCACAGAGCGCACGAAAGAAATTAAATCTCAATTTAAACTTTTTGGCTGGAAAAAAGAATGCGAGCGCGCGCGCGATAAAATAATAGCGGTGAATAGTAATTAGCACTAGAGAGAAGTAGGGAAAATCTTCCACTGCCACGCAACTATTATGAAGTTCGTTCGTCGAACATTATCATAACTCTTAATGCGCGTGCGGTTTTCGGACGAGCGTGCTTGTTTGCAGCGCAAATTACGAAGTGCCACCTTAATTTTGCTCCCACCGAATACAATTACAATGAATGCGTCGTGCATGCGATGCACTCCGTGCGACGGTGGCGACGGCGGCGCATATGGACGATTAACAGACTCTCTTTCTTCCGCGCATTGCTGCAAGAGCACAGCGCAGCGCAACGCAAGTAAATTACAGATATAGACGTGATGAAGAGGACATACAGACACACACACACACACACATTCACAAACTGTGTTTGAAAGAGCTCAGCCGAGCATAGATGAAGTGCACCGGGCGAAAACTAGTGCGACGGCAACGGCACCAACCAACGGCTGCAGTTTCGATTTAATTAGCCGAGGCTCGAAATTAGATTACGTGTGGGCGCGCTGGTATTATGCTAAGTTTTAACTGAAAATTGCATGTGAATGCGCTCTACTATATATACGCCCCTTAGTTAGATAAGACGATCGAGATGAAGTTTATTCACTTTTACACGCTCGTAATTAAAATACAATTATAAAATGAAAATTTTGCGCCCGTTTGCAATAAGCAACAGGGAATCGCCGTATTCGGGTGTGAATGAATTATCAATAGGGGAGCAATTAAAATTTAATATCAATATTGCGGAAGGCAGAGCGCGAAGGGGTTGGGTTCCGTCATAGCCGATGGCAATCGCGCGCTCAATAAAATAAATGAATAATTTATGTCGCACCGCCGGCACGCGGGCACGTCGAACGTTCGTATAATGAACTAATTATTCGATTGATTTGTTCCGTAACATCATGACTCGATTCTGTTCGCGCGGGGGACGCACTGCCACGCCGCACCGCAAACGACGACGACTCCGACGACGACGACGATGCCAACCACCGACGTCATGTAATCGTTGTGCCCAACGTTTACATTTACGACACAACATTATACCCATTATATAACAACCATTTACGTACGCCCGTGCGATGGTGATCGAAATTCAGTCGCGCGAATAACTGAGGGTGGCTCGAGCGCCGATGCCGATGAAATATTAATTTTCATCGATTAGGAATTTAAATGGTGCGCGATGGCTGTGTGATGCTCGCGGTAATTATTGATAGCCGAGATTGACGTCGCGAGGTGAAAACAAATCACGGCGGTTGCGTTCAATAAATGTTGATGTGCCGCTTTATTATACACTTGCACTCGCGGAAATTAAATCGGATATTTCGAAATTTACATCACGTCCGATAATCGCCATTTTCAGCATATTACTGCATCACGGGCGGTGATTTGTTCTACGGCACTTGTACACAAGTTTGTCTTGCATGGGTGACAGGCGTATGCAATGAACCACATCTGTTGACGTAATAAATGTTACCCCCCGCCCGCGCCCTCACCGACAGCCGTCGCGTCGTCGTCGTCGTCTTCGTCCGGTAACATAATGTAATTTAATGTATCGCATTGCCGGTTTGCTAGGTATTGTAGCATATCATGAACGGGGTGTGTATTGTATGCCAGTGCGTTGTTTGCAGCTGGCACACCACGCGTTATCGAATGGGAGCAAATCGGGCGGGATAACACCGGGAGAAAGACGCGCATGTGCGGCTGTGTATGCGCATCATATATTACAGGATAACGGCGGCGGCGACAACAGGACAACGAAGCGTATGCACGCACGCACGCACTGCCATTACGCCCAATTAAACAGCAATAATCATAAACACATCATTTTGCGGCCGTTGGTTTATTATTAGCCAAGCTGGAGTCTAGTTTTAATTGTCCTTGGTAAAAACTATTATTATCCTTATTTGCCATTCGAACTTGTATTTCACTCCGAAAAAACGTTATTATTAGCACCTTGCACAATTCGATGAGTGGTGGAAGCAAATTTATCATCATCGTCTGCCTGGGAAATGTCAATATCAAAGATATTAATTAAAATGTTAATTAATTAATGCTGGGAATACGATGAGTTAATCCCCGTGCAGCATTCGCCTTTGTTCGCAGACGTCGTTATTGTTAACGTTATTATTAATCGTCCGTGGGGAAATTTCGCAAAAACAATTTGTTTGCCATGCGATAAAAACGATTCCGTGCTGAATTACAATGTAATTATAACATTTTACGATGGTGGAAATAATAAGTCATGCCATAGCGTCACGCAGACTATAATCGTAGACGAAGTTATAATATTATGTAATTGTAACAAAGGCATGAAATTCAACAGCAAATACCATGCACGAATAAATATCTAACGAAATAAAGAATAACATTGACTGCGGAAGGAAGGATGCAACGCTTGTTCAAACTTTAAATCGTATATATACAGATTGGGTTATTATGTCAAGTGGAAAACAATAAATAAAATTATTTTTTCTTCCGCTTTTCGACCGTCGCGTCGTTCGCGCGCGTTCGCTTCAGTGTTTGCCTTCTTGCAGAGAGGGGTTACTTCCGCCACGCGTCCTCGTGTCCTGTCTAATATTTGGAATGCATTCCTTTCTTCTTCCCTCCCTCACTATGTTTTTCTCTGTATATGGTCTTCCTTTCCCCTACATTGTAAGAAGATGAAAATGGGAGCAACAACGCAGGAGCTCCGAGTTCAGTTTTGTTCGTGTGCGAAATGGAAAATAATGGAATCCTCTCGTTGGAACATAATAAAAAAACATCGAAATGACATCTTTGCGATTATAAATCTTGGTTGCAGAATATATTACTTATTTATTCTGCTCATTCTGACCCTTATCTCGAATCTTGGGCATTTCGTGGGGTCTCTCATAGTTTTGATGACAGTAATTGAAGTTGTCGATTAAAGAGATTACATTGAATATGTTTGGCACGGTTTGAAATTGAATTTAAAGTGTGTGCAGATGGTATTTATTCATTTATACAAGTATGTATCGTGAATTGGTTGTTTTTACGATACGGTTATAAAAATGGTTGCTGGCGCGTCCCGACACGTGCCGGCACGCGAATGATAAATTTAATAAAAACGTTTTGCGTATTTTTCATATCCTCACGAAAAGTGAACGCACGTGCCTCTACTATAAAATTATAGAATATAGAAATTGCATTGCACTACTTGTCATTCTATGCCTCGATACATCTCTATATGAATTTGATATGTAATAAATATATCAGCAAAATGTGAATTGCAGCAGGTGATTCGATTAAATTCCCATCGGGCACGTAATACGAGTGTAATAAGTGTAAAATCGTGCACAATAATTGATAACTCGATTTAGATTCAGCAGAATCTATCAGACAGCCACTTCATAGACAATTATTTTAGTACTAGAGCTCATGTAGGTAGTCATGAACATTTCAAGTGCAAACTCTATCTTCTCGAGCAAATCACAGCTGATATTTGATAAAACGAAAGCTTTTATCTCTCCTCTCGTGCCGTGCCATCTGTTTTGCCCATCGTTCGCAATAAGTTTATTAGATTTTGATTGGTGCATGAGTTCTTGCAGCGAACGCTCTCAGCATGCTATGCGCAAACACATGTGTAGCGGATTTGTCGTCCTCTTACGTGAACCGTCCCCTCTTGGGAATGCCGAACGCTTTTACCCTCGATTTCTCAATTACACATCCTCCGAAGCAGCGAGCGCCCGGCCTTCGCTCGCTTTTAGTAATATTAATTGCCCAAATTGCATGCTATGGATTTTGATTAAAACGTTGCGATGATGTCGGATGCCTGCCCACCCCTTCAGCGGATTATATATGCATGTCGATCATGTTGTTGAAATGGGGTTGATCGCCGAGATGATTGGCGCAATTGAAAGCCATTTAAAATTTGCGCCGGTACGCCATTGATGATATATTCATAAAAGGCAATCCCATTTAATTTGTTGCTGCTGGTTGGCCTGGCAGTCATGTTGAAATCCTTGATTTGGTACTTTATTTGATTTTGTTTTTGGCGACACGGCTGCTTTCAGGCCGCG
This sequence comes from Myllaena sp. GC000078, assembly GCA_030264135.1. Taxonomy (NCBI): domain Eukaryota; kingdom Metazoa; phylum Arthropoda; class Insecta; order Coleoptera; family Staphylinidae; genus Myllaena; species Myllaena sp. GC000078. Next base: position 50,135 of record JARJDR010012806.1, on the reverse strand, counting down.
AGTGGAAATCTTTTCATATAAAACCGGTGGCGTCCGCCGTCCGGTGGGCATAAATAATTCATTTCCACCTTTTTTTCTTTCTCTTCGAATGTAGGTATATTACCCCATTCGCATTGCCAACATTCCACAATTCCATTCTTGCCTTCTATTTCATTTCGCTAATAAAATAAGCAAACACCGCTGAATTAGACGGTATAAAAACAGCAGATCTTTGCGCAATCGAATAATGAACCTAAATATTATGATCGCAAACGCAAAGTTTTCTCGGGGGAATTGCAGAAGTCTGCGGGACGCAATTTATTCAAATTTATTTATTTGATTCGCAGATTTCGGAGATTCATCAAGTTCGCACCCGGGGTAAATGCGGTATTAGGCAAATAATGCAAGTCCCAAATTGAATTGTGCGCAATCGTTGGGTGCAGGCGATCAAAGCCAAACGACGCCGACGGATGAACAGGAGAAAGGACTCGTCCTCGACGAAGTTGATGAGAGTTTGTTGTTGCCCGAATGAAATTGCGATTGTTTGCATCATCGGACGTAATTATTGCGATATACGTTTGCCTGACCGGTCGCCCAAGAGAAACTGTGCACGTATTAGTTTTTGCACGACACACCATTATTTGCATTTTAATGGTATTTTTAATTAATGTCCAGAACGATGAAAATATTGCAATATAGGGTTACTAATAATGTCGACGACAGCAGAAACAAACAAAAGTTGCACTTACTATTATGCAATTTGCAAACATCACATTTAAAAGATTAAAATCTTTCTTCTACTTGTAATGTTTGGGTTGAGTTGAAAATCGTTGTTTTCTACTCGTTCAATTTTACTCGCAGCTTCCACTTTTAACGAATGTAACAAAATCCGAAGCATCCACTGCTCTGCACGCATGCGGATATAAAAAAATAACATGACGACCGCACAGCGCTTTACAACGATACTCGCCGAGTAAGCATGGACGAATGCCGCTTGCGCCGAAAAGGACTGCAACGCTGATGGTGACCATTTTGGACCATAATGACTGTCGGAATTACAGGCATCATCGCAATGATCTTTTTCAATCGTGTCCTTATGTCTTTTTTTCATACATCCTTATGTTTTGTTCTTATGTTTATATCATCATATACTTCTATGGTTTTGTTTTATGTGCTTCCTCATTGTGTATAAGCCGAAATTTACTGTGAAATAAAAAATACTCAAAAATGCGTTCGCGTTGGAATGGTTTACCATGAACAATTTTTAGAAAAATTTATGATTTATTTATGAGACAAAAAATTACTTAGGTTTTCTTCTTAAAATGAAATATCTTTGTTCTTGCAAATGTATTACACTTCTAAATATGTAAATTATTTATATATCTCATTTAAATGTATCAATCTGACATGCAAATGACAATTTTGATCATGATTGCGTGGACTTACTGCAAACGAAGGACAGCTCTTGAGTGAGTTAAGAAAGTCGCTTGCTCGACACCGGAAAAGGGTTCGAGGGAAATAAACCCCAGTTTCGCACGAGTCGAATCCGAAAATCTCTCTCGAGAAATCTGCATAAACCTCTAACGTGGCGTCTCTCGACGGCGCGCGAGCTTTTCCCACCTGACTACTACCTCCCTGTATGCGACCCGCGCAAGTGCACCAACAATACAATTTCGTATAAATATCATCACACACATTGCGCGCCGCCGTCATTTCGCCAGCGCCGCTTGTGTGGGAGCAGAGCGTCGGCATGGATTATGTCGAGTTTATCCGGAGATTGTCAAAGTGCGCGCGTGCACTTTGAAGTTGACCAAAGGGATGAAGCGAGGCGAGCGCGAGCGCGCGCCGCGCTGACGATTTATAAACATTCATGGAGTTGCCATGCCATGAACGTTAGAAACGGTACAGAACTTTGAAGTGCTCCCAGCAGCACATGCACACGATGTTTGTGCTGCTGCGCCAACAAATGCACTTTGTGTCAATTCCCCATTAGTGCATTATTAAAATAAATAACGCTAATAGTGCTCTTTGTTTTTAATTATCCAATGTTCCACGTTGGTGGAAACATGCAATTAGCAGACGCGGGCGAAAAATTGGAGAAATATTATCCTTGCTTAAAAATGAAGTAACTTGTCGGAATCAATTTATCAGCGTGTCTTCCTTGTCCACACGCATACCTCCAAATCGTCCTCCGCCGCCTCTTCCCTTCCACTAATTATTAAATGATTAATGAGAGAGAAAAGTCTGCGTTTATTATACAAGCATTCGGGGTAGACGGCAGCGCCGGCGTCTGGAAATTGCACTCGAAATAAGAAGCGCCGCTCGCTCGAATGCCACAACAAACAAGTTTACTCATTTTTTACTGCATCCACATCCACCCTTGTACGAGGTACTTCGCGTCGACCTGCGTCTTCTTCGCGTTGCGAAAGCTTCGTTTACTTCACTTCGCCTTCCCGCCCGACCGACAGCCTTGGCTGCTACTTTAAATAAATGCCAGCGCAATTGGGAACTAATGGGCAGCCGCCAGACGAATGGGAGAAAGCGCGCGCGTCTAATGGAAACTTGGGCGCGCAACGTATTGTATGACAATCGCGCAAACTAATCTTAACTTTATTACGCGTAATTCGCGGATATTGAGCGCCCCACCGTCGGCGTCGGCGTCGTTGCACCACCCACCACCATTAATAACTATTACAAATTGTACTTTGCGCGCTTGTTTAATTGAAAATATAAGTGCGTCCTTTTCTCATTTTCCGCTATTGCAATCTAGAAATGAATCTGGCCAAGTATCGAGTATTCAGTCAACGAAATATATGTTAAGTATAAAATGCAGTTATATACCAACAAAAAGGTGCAAAACGATAGCAAATAATTTGGTTTGTTGCAAGCGGAAGAAGTAGAAGAAGAGAAGTTCATGCGGTCGACGCAGATATTTCGGGTTATAGATCTTCCAGAGGTCGACGATGGGGGCCCGGGTAATTGTACGATACCGCAGAAAACATAAATAATTTGCAACACTTTGCTCGCCGGCTGGCCACAGGAGTTGGAAGTGTTGCGGAATTATCCTTTTCAAACCTTTCGCCGCTGCGCCGCGCCGCCATGGCTGCGGCCGGTTGCCCATTCCGATGACCGCAAACGCAGCGCGGCAGATGAGCACTATCGTTCCGTGACCTACTAATTAAATTAGGTTTCTATTCTATATGCGGGCCAAAAAATAATCAAAGGCGTACCAGCGGCAATGCGGAATTAATGAAACAAAAAAGGGATTCGAAATGTAGGTCGTGCGGGACGCGACGCTTGCCTATCTCAATATGCAAATATTAAGATGATCAACTATATACCTTGGTTGCTAATTGTGGGTGCGCTAATAGGAAAGCCGATTATGTCGCGAAATTGGAGGCGCGCTATTTAACGTGGCGATATTACTGTTTAATATGCAATGTGCGCAAATTCACACTTCTGATGGCTAGATTTCTGCAAACAAGCGCTGATTTTGCATAATAGCATATTAATAAATTGCAAATTTGAATAAGTTAAAATCAAAATAATTCCAAGATTTTATTATCAACCTTAATGTGTAATTTTCATTTAAATCGCATATTATTCATTCTAGTAAATCACAAGTATTCTGCAACGTATCCTTTATGTTTTTCACAATGAGTTTACAATTTTAAACTCGCCAATATATTGATATCGGCTTAGGAACACATCATTATCATTCCAAAAGCCACAAAAACAAGTTGCCATCAAAGAAAACATAACCAAAAGCATATTGGTAACATTTTGATGGCATTGTCATGAACCGCAAAATATCAACGCGTGTATTAATACATCAGCGATATACGAGCAGAAATATGTCCGTCCGATATTCCTACGTATTAGCCATGCTCGACATTCGCCACACATGGTACCACTATTTTGTAGCGTCGTAAACTGCAGCTGGATCATGTTTACAAAGGAATATTTTCGCCCTGTTTTTATTCGAGCGAGTACGGAAAGTATGCTCGCAAGTGCGCACGTAAAAACCTCAATGCGCGGCTGCAATGTGCATGCACACATACCTCACTGCATGGGAAAACCATTTGTCATGTTTTTTTGCGCGTTAAAAATTTTTACTGGCGGCTCCGCAGCGCATGCAACGTATGAAGGTAGATTGTACGCTCATTCGGTTTCGTATTTACCCATTTACCTTAATGCTGTTCTTTTCCGGACGCCTTGCATTACGATCATAAATGCGGTTTTCGGCGTGGCACGCTTTACGATATTGTGTTGAAAGAATCATATCAAAGGTGGGTGCGCTGCGCATGCAAGCGATGGCCGAGAAAATTGCCATGCGCTATAATTTACGATGTTTTTCTCGCGGCAACCTTGAGCGGAAAACATTCCGATTGTTGTTTAAGTTATATCCATAACGGCGCCGGCGGTGGCGCTGTGGATCGAAACCTAATCACATTCCGCTAGCGTAATTTCAGATTAGTAGCAGTGCCCATTTCCATCTCTCGAGGAGCGGAACGTGTTTACGTTTTTCGCGCCAATGTTGTTTGTATTTATCGCATGCGTTGTATATTGATAATGTGTACTCTTGCTCGCCTACGAAGCATCCATCCGCTTTCGCGAGAGGGTGGATGGATAAAGCGCAATGACGAACGCGGAGTGTTGGTAGTATTACACTCAAACACTCACGCCCTCCGACGCAGTGTACTTGAACAAACAAAGGCAAGAACGCTCTCGCAATCCGATGCACAATAATCCACTTCATCAATGTGCGGTTTATATCTTTATCTGATTATTACACGCTCGCAGCGATGGCTGGCTGGGCTGCGGTGGCGGAGGCGGTTGCCGCACAAAAGCAATCACATGAGCACGGACGCCCTTTTTTATTCATTGCGCGTTGTTTTTGTTCCGGGCGCTCAACAAATATACATCGTATGCGTGGAGTCGGGGGTGGGTGGCGGATTGGAACACATTGAGTGGGTGCTCGAATTCTTTGAATTAATATCCGGCAAAGCGGAAAAATTGCCATCGATGACATACACTGCCATGCCCAATGCTCGATGATGTCACACCGAATGGATCGGAATGTAACAATAATATTTACTAAACGGTCGCGCATGATAAACAAATATTGAGTAGATTGAATCATTAGCGTATCAAAATATTGTTGTCTCTGTGGAGGGCGTGGGGTTGGGGAGCGAGGCATAAAACCGAAAGATTTTATACTCTTGCGCCCCCCTTTTCTTATTTACGAACCTGTCCGTGAGCACCTTAGTTGTGTCTTATTTACGATTTCGTAAGCGCGCTAAGATCCAACGCCGCCGCCGCGCCGCCCGAAAACGAAGTGCGTCTTCGCGGTTGTTACGTATGAGGGTGTAAAGGGCCGCCCGCCAGCAGCGTTGTGATTAACCCGCACTGCGTTTAACCAAAGATTTATCCTTATTTCCTGGGTGGTTTGCCCTGCACACACACACGCACCGAAGTGGCCCGCACGTCGACGAGTCGACCCAAATTCAACTGTGCGGAATCAAGCAAAGAAACTATGTACTAGTGTGCCTTCAACAGTGTAACGCGCTTTACACGCCATTTTGAATATATACCTACGCATTTGTAAGCTAATATTAGTTAGAAATTATTAGACTAATAAATTAAAGCCACTATAATTGTCTGCTAGGTGTTTTGCTGTTATTTTCGGTTTTATTTGTATTTTCCAAAATATATTTTCAAATGTGCGCATTCATGCGATATCCTTAAATAGACAGTACAACAATTCATTGAAACATTTTAATGGTAGTTGTGAACAATACAATCCGCATTTATAAAATTGATTCCGTGTTACAGAGGCCGAAGAGAGGGGAGGGCAGTATGAAATCCATTTGCACTATGCCCCATAAACAATTGACAAATATTTATGTACTTGACTAACCGTGCTTCCGCATTTAATTCTAGTTTATTGTTATTTTATTTTTATGCCGCTGTGCAAATGCGAATTTTTAGGCCCACACTGCGATTTTATTTATTATACATTATTTATAATATTAACAGTTATTTAATTCACTGTGGTTTATTCGGCAATGTTTCGACGTCGGTTTTTATCACGTCAACAATCATTTATTATTAGTTCGCATAACATGTATCATTAATATTATTTGGATGAACGGTTTGGCGAGCTTCAATGACAGCTGAAAACAATTAATGCACATTTACTGCATTTTTTATTAATAACATTTATAATTGTACACAATTCTTGTGGAAAATACCTGCATCAACTAAAATAGATGAAATTTCGATGATCTATAACTTATCATTGGTGTCACATCCATTCTCGACGGCGCACGGTCCATATTTTAATCAACATTACGCAAATTTATAGCTAATCATCTCGATATTAACCAGTCGGATATGCGGCAATCGCATATACGCGCACCGCATACGTCAAGCGCTCCAAATCGGAACTAATAGTATAGTAGGCCGAGAATGAAACGCGCCATCGCAAATTCGCATTCGAAATGCGAAACGAAAATCGATTTACAGCGCCGGCCGCGGCGGGCGCCCGCATCGCAGTGGACAGCAAGATAGATAATTTATGATAAGTACAGAATGTAATCGATTAATTAAAAGCTCGGCGTGCGCGCTCGGCTGCCGCGCTCACTGCGAGTGTCAGCGCGCATGCCGCAAATGCAAAACGCAACTCATAATATTCTGGCATGTAATTCGGTTTTGCTCGCGCGCATTGTTGTTGTTGGCGCCGCGTTACGCACATCCGAAATGGATCACCAGCCGTCGATTTTCTCTCGTGGCGCGTTCCCGTCCCGACATTGCACTATTGCACGCATGTTTAATCGCAATTTAGGATCCGCATAATACGTTTATAATACAGCGTCGCGCACGCAGGACGTAGCAACGCACAATTAGTTATTGACAGTTAACTGATATCGCCATCCGACACGCGTTTGCGACTTGTGATGGATATTCCGGGATATCAATTTATTGCGTTTCGAATCTGTCAGAGACATGTTTTCAAGCGCGTAATGATGTGGTGAATATGTGGTCATTTTATTTTGGGGATGGAGAAAATTATTCGATCCACTTCCGGCCACGTAGGTAACCGCACGATACCGAGACGCACCCATAGGGAAATTCCGGATCGCAAATAAAGCCATTGATATATTGCTGGACGTGCCATCTGCCCACTCACCAGGACGATGGCTGGGTGTGTGTCTCGTCTTCGCTCGAAATATAGAGATATAAAAGGTGGTTATATATTTTTCATCGGGTATTACGTAGCGAACCAACATTTACCTATGTAAGTACGCCAATGTTGCTACAAGTACAAATTCAAAACCACCATGACAAGTTGATTTATTGAATCGCAAATAACGATATCTTCTTTTTAAATTGATATCTAACTGTATAACTTTGACATAAAATTGATTAGATGTAAAGTGTTTAGCAAATAAGAAGAATGATTAAAATTAATTAAGGATAAGTGGCGAAGGAGTGCAAGCGCACGGGATTGATGCCATAAATACATCAACGACTGAACACTTGCGACGGGTTTTGCTTTCATATGCGAAGGACGTTGCGGCCAGCTTGGACGGACGCCCCACACACAGGTCGAAGGGGGCGTCCAGACTAAATTATAGCCCTCGTCGGACAATAAACTAGAGTTTTCTTGCTTGAATTCGTGATGCGATTCACGGGCCGCCCCGGCTTGCGCTCAACGAACAAACAGTGCTTTTCTTCGTTTTCCACGTCGCCGCCGCCGCCGACAAATTGCGTTCAATTGCACGAAAACATGATGAATTCGGGCGCGATGGTGTGGCGAGCACAACGGAGCGCGTCGACTTTTCGTTAATTTAATGCAGCGGCATCAGTACAATATATTATTCCACACGTCACGTTTTAGTGAAATTTAAGTAGACCCCAATTAGCGCTTCATTACTTGCAACCGAATTGTGCTTTATATAAAAAACGGCCTCCTAGACAGTATGAAAGGTGTTTGCATGGAAAGAGTGATGACATAACTTTCAGCTTAGCTGCTTACAAAGTATTGGTAGGTATATGATGAAAAAAAAGTTTTAAAATGTGTCGCTACAAAATGTAAGTTTGCAGAAATGCATTAAGTTGCTACATATTCGTGTAGCTATCGTATATGATACATACTGAAGATATCGCTTAGTTCTTAGCGCACAGGAGTAAAGTGTTCATCCATATACAAAATTGAAGCGTTTTCTCCGAAACCTACGTGTGTACATACGCTCAAAGTGTAGTCGAAAGTACTTGAAAGTGTTGCAATACAAGTTTGAGAGGCTCGTATTTTCACAATTTTACTAAACCTTGCCAAAATCGGCTGTACTATACTTAATTCAAATCTTAAACTACATTTACCTTTTCATACAAACCATCATTGGTTAATGTTTATCCATTTACCTGTGCATTTTACAAACGAGACTTGTTATTTGCTATTGTTAAACAAAATAAAATTCAATATTCAGTCCATTTTTATTGTAATTGCCGATTCACCCATGAGCATTTTGCAAAGTTCAATGGCTCGTGCAAACCAATGTGCGCAATTTTTGTTTTATTTTTGTGCCCAATTAGTTTGCTTCATTGTTTCTATTGCTATTAAACGTAAACACAATCGAATAATTAATTTACTTTACTATTTGCTGTTCTCTATTGAATAGTTTTTAATTTAATTTAATGTTATACAATTATTTACTAATTATATCTTCTTTTAATTGCTGAAATCGGCTTTAAAAAAGATGTTAGTTTGAAAGTAATTAAAGTAATTCGAAATACCTTAATTTAAATAGTTAATCGAATTGATCAAGATTTAGTTTAATACTTTTTGTAATAAATACTTTGTAGTTTACCACATTCTTGCGCATTTTCGCCCCGATGATCGCAATCCAAAGAGGAATCGTATCGCGCATTCGAGTCGACGACGACGAAGAAGAATGCCTGATAATGAACGTGCGTGCTGCAAACGGTCCATTAAAGTTGTACGATATATTTAAGGTTGTTCGCGCGCGCGTGGGGCACATTGCCGTCGGCTACCTCGCTGGTCCTTGCGCCGCACTCACCCACCAACCACCCAACCCACCGAGCTCGCTTCTTCGTGAGGCGCCCGCGCGTCCGTCTGTTCTCTCCTTGCGTGGCGTATAGTTAGCGATATTTACAACTCGCGCGAGGCGCACCATAAATCAGCGTAGTTTTCGCTTTTTGGCGCTATTTGTGTGCTTGCTCGCCGAGCAAAGAGGAAGAGGAGTCACTGAGCATAGACCATTAGCTCATGGATTGCTTCTCCTGCGCGAGCACGAGTGTCCTCTTTGCGTGCTTATTCCTTCTCCTCTTTCCTAGCCGTTGTACGTTGTTTACTTTATAGACATATATCATCAGACATGAGTAGTCGGTGGCCAAGATATGTATACAACGTGCTTATTAAATTGGGTTGTATTTGCACACACGTTTCCTATCGTTGCCCAAAGCAGAGTGAGTTTGGAGAGCCGTTTATTGTTAGTTCACGTAGATATGATCTTTGTATCGAAATTTAATCACCCATATGTAATTATAATGATGTTATCGTTATTAATATCGGATATATTTGAATGTATGCAATTACGCGCGTAATTTACGAGAATGACCAGCGATAGGTGCAGAGGTGGAGGCGCGCGCCAGGATACCATCCGTGTCTCATCGGCCGCCGATATTGGTTCGCTGGCGCCATGCGTCGCGACGTGCAGCGCATATTTAGCAGAAAATTCACCCATATTAACAGCTCGTATTATGTAGCCCATTAAATGCTTTATGGTCGCATAAATGGGAAATTAAGCGTTCTATTTTACGTTAATTAACCATCAAATCAATTTTATCCGACATTCGGGAGCGCTCCTTCCGCACAGCATCGTCCAATTACCGTTGACGTAGCCCATACGCGATGGGTTGTTAATGCGTGCAGTAGTTAAACAGACAAGTAAGTACGCGATGTGCATGCGAACGAAAGTCATTTATCGACGGCGGTAGTTTTTCTTTGTAAAACTATGCCCCCGTTAAGTATCGCTTTGCAACCATTTTAAAGTTTATTGCAATTTTATTTGCACCGCTATAATATACCACTATAAAGTTAGCTTTTAACAGTATAATGGTATTTTATTATTTAGATAAAACTAAAGCGATCGATAATTGCATTGTTGAATCGAGATAGTCTTGAATGATGAGCGCCGACCGTCCGGAAGCCAATCGATGGGCGAAATGCAAATGTTTGGGAAGATTGCCTGCCGTTTTAAATGCTCGTCACGAAACACCAGGGCTGACATAAAAACCTGATTTACTATGTTCCTCGTTGCGGTCGCCATCGTGCTCCACTGGACCAACTCGCAAACGACCACTCAATCCCAGCTTCCTAGAGCTTTCCGAATTTTACTACTGGTCACTGACTCTCTTCCCAGTCTTTCACTTGTCGTAAATAACTTTTTGCTTAACTTTTCATACTGATTATGGGATCATATTTAAATCCTATCAATTGCAATGTAATTACTGTTTGATAATATATGTGCCAGCAATTGTAAACTTGGCTAAGCTAGCTTAATCTAAGAATCCCACGCAAAGCGTGACATTATTGCTGCGAAACTAGTTTCAGCTGCAATCCTTGTTTGCGTTCGCATTCGTTTAGCTTGCACCGCCAAGTTGCAAGTGTATAATGTAGTGGTGTTTCGTGTATGTGTTTCCCAATCGCCAACGTACTATTGCGTTAGCGAAACGAGACCGCCACCGTGCCATTCCGGGGGAATTAAAGAGTGTAAAGTAATTGTATGGACAAAGATAATCCAATTTTTGCACAACCGACTTTACTCGTACTCTCTGCTGCATCGCCGTCAGCCGTTCTTGCAAATAACCAACGAATGAAAGTCGAATCGCTCTCTCCGCTTCGCTTCCGCTTCGGAACTAATTAAGTTTAGTGTGATTGCAAAAAATGTTGTGGTAACAAAGGGGTTAATAGTTGGTGTGTATGCAAAATATTGTTATACTTTTTATTATTGAAACTATGAATATCGTGTTACATGCAATCGTGAACTAATGTGGAAATAATGCATTTTGAGTTAAAATTCAATGTGCTACTTGTAAACTGCGACGTTTAAAATTACCTTATGTGTTGCATGATCTAAATCGCATATTAAGTCACAAATTGGGCTAATTTTAATCATTAATCAAAACAAAATTTTACGCTGTTTAAATATCTGCAAACAGCATTATGTTGTATTCAAGTTTTTACCTCGACAAGAAGATTCAGATAGTTTTACAGTGTATTATTGTTTTGCACTGTTTTGCGAATATTACGCCAAGTAAAACTGATGATTTTATGAGTGAATTATCAAAAGATGACAAGTCGCACGACACTAAAGCGAAAAGGTCCATTCCCCCATTGGTGGTCGACGTTTTACGACACACGTTCATCACGACGGAGGGTTGTGCGGAATAATTTAATTTACTTTAATCCCAATCAGACCAGCGTGCTCTTCTCGAGCCCCGCCACTCTCCTTGCCGCGTCCTCCCTGCCTTCCTTCATGCCCCGGGCATGCGGATGTGAAAAGCTTGTATGACCGCCGTGTGCATTGGGGAAAGAGCGGGTCACTGAAATATTCACAAAAACAGATAAAAGTGTCCCCAATTTATAGGATAGTCAACGTTAGGCCGCTGGCCTTCGAGTGGTCTCGTAAAACCACCACCTTCACTCCCCGAAAGCAGAGGGGTCTATTTTAACAACCGGAATGAAAGGCACACCTGAATTTCCACGTGGGTTGCGCGCATTTCGGCGACAGGAATGTGAATTCCGCTCGCGGCGACGTAATTTCCCGACCGACCGGAAAACCGCACTTAATTCAATAAAATTTGCTAACAAACATTGGGCCCAACGCTAGGGTCTCGCAGCATAGGCAAATATTCACCATGCGCAATAAGAAATCAAATGGAATTCTACTTTCTGAGCGGCGGATGCGTAATGAAAACCCGCGCTGGTCTGATACGATTTCAACGCACCCAACACACGCGCCAGCGGAGAGTGATTGAATTTATATAAATTATGCGGGATTAATAAAAGTGTTTCATTGCCCAGTGCATTGGAGCAAATTTAGTTTGCGTGCATGGCGAGCGCCATACACGCGCGCATGGAGGGTGGCACACAACAACACCGCTAATTCGATTTAAATAGGCCCGATGGATTTGACGGTTTCGAATGAAGTGGCTTTCTCTCCTTTCACATGGCCCGGTCGCGCTTCAATCTTCATCCCTCCGCGCTCGCTCGCATATTCACTCGCCTTTTCTTCCCATCCCCCCCGCGGATGGAGGCAGAGGGAGCGTGTGCCAATTCGAAGCGGATCGTCGGAAACGAAGGTCGACGCCGCGCCGTTGCCGCCGCCATTCATCCGATCCGTCCAGGATCACACGCTCACCGGATGCATTCGTGTATGGGAAGGATTGCGGGGTTGGGGTGCGGGGAGGGATGATGATACGTGTTGGTGGTGGTGGCGTTAACTGATGCGCCCCGTATCTGCTATTGACAGCATCATTATTGGAATACGGGGGACGGGCGTGCGCCACGGCGCCGCGGCTCTCTCTTCTCCTAAATGCAGGCCAACCAAGCGACCGACCGCCCTCCGACCGACAGACCGTTCCCGGTCGACGTTTATCAGATTTGCACGTGACTCACCTGTGCGTTGCGTGCGACGTGTGGCTGCCACATTCATCCTTCTCCCTTTCCTTTCCCCTGCCGTTCCCCACCCACACCATTCTCTTCACACGGACGGGACGGTTGAAGGTTGAAGGATTGTTGAACTGCGCCGTGTTGTGCTGTTGCGTAGGAATTTTTCGGCAAACTTTTAATGAGAATGCATCCGCCGAGATTGTGTGCCTAAGAAAAAAGCGGCCTCGCGGGAGGGTGTGGAAGTGTAATTTTGCGCAAAAGAAATTTGAATAATATTTTGACTAAACTTTTCTAATATGTACGAACCTACATACCTACCCGCACATACTGTGTTGTATTTGCATGCGACTCCTTGTGGAATTGCTGGCTTGCTTATATATATATCGTCCGAGAAGGTCAAATAATAATAATTTGACGGCGGGCGCCCCGGAAAATAATAATTTCACCCAAGGCGATATCATTTATTTATGAAAACGATCGCAAAGCGTGGGTTAATATCGTCGCGTTTAGTTACGACTGCGCCCGCGTTTAATATATCTTCCGCAATAAAGTGTTGCTCTCCGTTCATATTAAATTAAGTTTCGCTGCGACACGGAAGACGGAAGTCCTTCCTGGTCGTCGTCGTCCTCGTCATTGTTGTTGATGATTGCCTGCTCGCACGCCGTACACCCTTTGCGAATTTTTACGATGATTGTTTATTAAGCGCATTCCTATTTGGTCACCGGCGAAATCTCAATTTCGGAGTGAACAGGCGCCATTTAACGGTCGCCTTTATAAATTAATAACGCGCGCAGGTGAAATGAAAACGTGGCACGTGGCAATCTCTGCCTCGTACATTTGCGGCTTGTGTGCGGCGCGGTGCGGTTTTTGCGCGTATTCGCACGTTTCGCGCGCGCGAAAGCTACGGCGGTTATTAATGTTTGTACATTATTTTACGGATTTGGGATTTGCCCTTTTCCTCCCCGTTCTAAAGAAGGTGAATTATAAGGACGGGTGCTGGATAATATCTACTATGTACGTGATACTTTACTTGTTTTTACTGATAAATGTCAAAAAAAGTAATAGATTTATATGAACCATATTAGATGTAATTTTAGTGCAAGTGTAGCTAATTAACACGCTGAATAGTTGCGTAACTATCTAGGCGGAAAGGTATAATTCTGTCAAACGTTAAGCTATTCGCCATGCCCAAAACGCCCAAGCCATTTCCTGCGGTGGTGGCGAAACACTCATTTCGCCCGGGCGACACCGCAACGAGGAGCACAGGAAGCAATCATACCTATCCCGTTGCCTGTATTACTATTGCTATTGTCGTCGTTAGGTCGAAATGCAAACCAAGGACATGCCACCATTACATATAACTACCTAAATAGATCCAAATACATTAAAATTTCCTCATATAATTTTATTTAAATTTATATTTTATTTAAAAAACAAATGAGCTTAAAAATAATGTTTATTTCTATTTTATCTTATAGATCCGCCTGAAATATCTGTGGAACGTCCCATCGTCCATTCTGCTGAAGGATTCGAAGCGCAATTGGTGTGCATCGTGCACGGCGAAAGCCAACCGGAAGTAAGTTTTTTTCTTATCTAATTAATGAGACGACCATTCCACATCATGTGCCGAGCGTGTATTTTGGTTGAGTTTATAATTACATACTTTATATGACGCCCCCGCCAATCCTGGAGTAAATTTATGAACGCACGCACCGTTTAATCTAAACGACTGTCGTGACTACTCACTACCCACTAAATCGGCGATGGGAAGGCAGCCAAAGAACGCCCACACATATACACACTGAGTGCGGAAGTGAAAAGTGCGCGCCGTACACTGCGTGAATGTCTGATGAGTGTTAATGGGGAGAAAACTATGCGCTATAAAAGTCACCCGCGATTAAACTCTGACCTCCAAGCTGCCTCTTCGAATATAAAAACTTTGCAGTGTGCCCGGTGTACCCTCCAACCAACCTCCTCCATGTGGGAGTGATTACCCTACATCTTACACTTTACTTTTCGCTGTTTTGTTTATTTTTGTGATATTTAACTTGCTTAATTTCGGCGGCGCAAGAAAGTTTTTGATATTTGAGGGTGGTAGAAAATTAGTCGCGCACAAACAAGTTCTTGTCTCTAGCGGGCCAGTTAGAAAAATTATTATTTGCACGGATGTAGCGCGCGCACGCAGCGCGTCATCGCATTGTTACGGCGTAAATATTTAAATAAGCCTAAGTGGAAATTCGGATGTGCGTGGGCGGGATAAACGTCGGGGGCCGGCGCATATAATTATATCGCCCTGGGAGTTGTGCACGCCGTCGATTCTTCACGTGGCGCAAAATTCGACGCCGCAACACGGAAGCGTGTTTAAATATTTAACGTCGAATGCGTTTTGGGGATTGCGCAATGCCATGCATCGGGTTTACACAAAATACATGTTTCCACAATTATCCTGGAATGTTGGGGCGCCGAAAAAATTGTCGTCAACCCCGTCGTACCCTCGCACACGTGCTACATACGCACTCAATGCATGGAGACGGTGCTGTCGTCGTCGGAAGAAAAAAAAAACGGAGCACATATGGTTGAAAGGGGGAGGGTGGTGGCGGCTCGCACACCGCCCAAAGTACTCAATCTCAATACCCGCCTAAATAAGTGAAAAGATATTGAAATACATTCGAGCGCTCGGTTAGATGGATATGTTCGTACATATTCAATAAGTCTGTCACTCTCAATGGAATTACGTTTTCCTGTAATTCCGCAAGGATACGGCGGGCTACCATGAAAACCGCGCGTGTACGCGCTCCCCCTTCGGTTACATCTTTCGAATATATGTTGGTGGTGGAATGTGTGAGTGTGCAAAACACACCCTCGCCACACCGGAAGTGGAAGACGAAATCACGCCCGATGTGTTGGGGCGGACTGAATATTCAGATGTTACCGCTGCGCACCGGGCGTTTCGCCTTATCGAGGCCCACCCTTGCCGAGGCCAATTTTATCTCCTCGGCGGACGAGTTTTATCTAAACTTCTCGGTGCTGGAGCTTATTAAAGATTGACACTTCGATTCGTGTGCGCGCGCGCCCCATACATGCGCATCAATCGTAAAGTGTGAGACACGCTGCAATCGGCCTGTTCATTTATTCATCGCCGCCAGCAGCATTATTTTTCCATTATTTCATGTTTAATAATCGCGCACCGGCTGACAACTTCGATTCGAATTTTTAATGCGTTTTTGAGCGATGCAGTGTTATGCAAGGTGTGCATTAAAGTTATGCATAAATATTATATATCGATAATGTAAATGTGGCAACGCAAGCGTCTAGTCAATATTTAAATTTTATTATGGTTGTAATCCATATCACATGGTACACTTTCATACTATCTTTGAATTAGTAATTTTGTTATCCTTGCAAGGAAAATACGACTATTATAAGAAATATGATATACAACTTACCACCATAATAATGGCATGTTTTTTTTGCACAGTGAGTTTTGAAGGCATCGGGTAGCGCTCCTTCTCGTCTTAACAACCAGCGGGCGAGCCTATTTAGACGCGTTGCTTATCGCTATGCTCAGCATTTTCCTTTAACTGCATATGCTTAAGTGCGCACTCTCCGACCAACGTCGCCGTCGGCCGAAATCTTATTTCTTTGGGGGCCATAGAATTTTCCAATTGCGCCCACACGCGCGCCGCCTCTCGCGCGCGCACAAGCAGATGAAAGAGAAAGGTACAAGGGGCGGCCGCTACGGCCAGCTTTGCAACTTGGCAGAAAAAAGGGGGCGCATAAAGAGAAAGCGAGCCGCATGCGAAAAAAAAATTATGATATTGATTTATATATTCGCTGCGAACAGATTCTTGCCGCAATTACACGCACTCCATGTCATCTCAATATCTCTATATTTATCCTTTACAGGATTTGCTGAGCAGGGCGAATGGAAGAAGTATAGACCCATCATTTTTTTTAATAATTATGCAGATATGCGTAATATTCAAATCATGAAAAATATACCTATCTGTGTAATGGCAACCTTTGAAATGCTCTCTGTTTCTAATAGTTTAAAAGCGAAGTTTGCCTCAAAGCACATCGTCTCATCTTACAAAAGGCTCACAAAACAAATGCAAAGTGAAAATATGCGGGTGGCGCGGCGGATGTTGGGTTTTAAGCACCGCACTCGAATAATTCTCTCATTATAATAAAACGTCGACGGGGAGACGGGGAGAGAACCATACTTGACGAATTTGTTTTATCGCGCCGACCATATTATTCCCTGAAGAAGTAATGACGCTGTGTATGTGTGTGTGTGTAGGCAATGTAATATTGCAAAACTTTATAAGCAATTAAATTACGCGCGGCGCGCGCATTTTCCATTTTCCATTTCGCAAAACGCGTGCAGCGCGCAATTACAATATAGTATTTTGCGACGCGAATAATTTTCGACATTCGCAACAAACGTGAAATAAATTGCGAAACGAATATGTTCTTCGCTAATTAATTGTTGTTTAGTAGTGCGCAGAAACAAAATTTCATATTGAAATTTCAAAATGAACCCTGACATTGCACCCGCGCTTGATTTATGTTGCTAATAGATTCGATTCGCTCATAGATTTATCGAAATTGGCTATGCCGCCACGATCGCGGCGAAAAAAATATATGAGATGAACGGTGTGTGGCGCAAGCGAATGGAGCATCGATTTGCGGTTGGCGGAATTTATGTCAGTCGTGCGAGAGAGGGCATTGTTTCGCGTGGTGCGTCGATTGTGACACGTTAAAAATCGGCGCCGAAATGCGAGCAGCAGAACAAAAGAAATATTGCAAGGACAACACACCGGCAGGCAGGCAGACGCGCGTACGGCGGCGCCAGACAAGAGTTAAATTTATTATCGCCCCCACCGAACGGGCACGGCACGGTGCGGCGTGCGCGTTTGGCCTCCTCTCATATTTGCCCTGAAGAAATATCCGGGAAATATCTATATATACGTCTACGTGAACAATATCATAAGGGAGGAGAAACGCAGGCCGGCTGGCAACAACAACAATCCAAACGGCAAGCGCCCGCCCGCCTGCCCGCCGCCGCCGCCCTTTTATGCCGGGGCGAACACACAACAAATCGTATAAAGTTGAACTAAAATTGATTTCGACAAAACGCTAACAGCAAATTGCGAAAATGCGAAACATCTATCTGTGTGCCTCGGCGCCGGCGCCTCCTAACTTTTAACCGGCCGGGCCGAGGAGAAACACAGCAAAGGGAAGAAATAGAGAGGAAAAAATTCCGCACGCGGAGATGATGTGTAGACAGCGCGCGCACGAACAAAAGACGGCTGAAATATGTTCGCACAGGCCCGCCGAGAAAAAGAAATATAGGCCATCTTGACTTTTGATTAAGACGAATACTTGTTTTCTTATTTGCTCCGTGTTCATTCGCCACATGCACACGCACGCACACAGGGGTGGAAGTTGGGCCCAATTATAAAAGTTTGATGCGTGTTCGACGTCTTTTTACAGTTGCAATATTCTTCAATATTACTCAATTATTGTCTGACAATGAGCCAAAAACAAAGATTAATCTTTACTGTTTTAATTTACACTCTATATTTTAAGTCTAACAAAGAAAGCACAAGAAAGGCAATGTCGTTTAATTTATTCAGAGCCAAGGCGTACTTCAGTTTTGATTATTGCAACACGCAAGTAAAATATGAAAAGTACGAATAAGAAAAGGAAAATACGAGAGAAAAAATACGAGTAAAATGAGAATGACTACCCCGGATGAAAGCGATATAAAAATTTACGACTTTTAAATTGATGCAAGCGTGTAAATTAAAATAAACGAAAGAAAATACCCCCTAGATGTATCAAAATTCTTTCTTTCCTAACCCAATTTTCAATTTAATATCAAATAACCGCTGCAATGGTTTTAAAATTAATAAGATCTTGCTGCGATGTGTGTGGATTATAAAACGTAACCCAAAGGAAAGTCGATGCTGATGGAAATGACGCGCGACGCAAAAAAAGGAAAGTATTAAATAAGAATCACTTCCACTGGCGGGTGAACATGTGCGTCGTGGAGTACTTACTTGGCATGCTGAAGACGATGCCGGAGATGGCTGAACGACAACGACGACGACGACACCCTCCCCGACCGCCCAACATGCACAAACAATTTTCGTGCTCCATATTTCCAACCCCACGCGTGGATGGATGATAGGCTGAAGAGCCGCAGCGAGAGGGCGGGAGAGAAAAAAGGAGGAAATAAAGGCACCGTACGCGTGGTGAATTAAAAAACATACGCAAATACCGCGAGTCCGCCCACGCTGATAAATTGCAATATCCATTCAACATCCGCGTACGCGCTCGCGCGCCAACATCAACACCAAGCGTGCTCCGCACGACAGCATAAGTTGTTTCGCCAGTAAATCGCTACGATGCCATCGGAAAATAAATTTGCTTCCGGCTTCGTATTCCCTCTCTGCGCTCAACTCCATTCAACACTCTTTACTTTCTTTTCGATTTCACTTTTTTAGAATTCAATACTTTTGGTTCAGAATATAAAAACTAAAAAGGGTTTGTTGATTATTGCCAGAGAGAATACTAGTTTTACCGCGCAAAAAATATTCCAACTACTTAGTCATCATCAATACCAACGCAACAGTACGAGTACATTAGCATATAATTCGATATGCTATTCCCTATTCCCGATTTATACTGCACATTGTCCGTCCGGCGCCGGCGCCTACAAGCCTCGTAAATTATTCATTGCATTCGAAATCACCTGCTTAATGCAATCGCATTCGAATATCAAACTACAATCATGTGGCCTTTTTTTTGCGCGCAATATCGATAAAAGTCAATTAACTGTAAAACTTTCGAAAAGGTATGATATTCTTTTATAGTTGTACCTGTATTGTTCGTGGGGCAAAGAACGTGGATCCACGCATGAGTAAAAATTTAACAATGCTTTTTAGCGCTTACGCAGCCAGCCCCGCAGCTCGCTCGTTACGAAACTACCCTTTCATTATACAACGGCGCGCCGGAAATCCGTCGGCCGGAATTCTTCCTAATGATCATTAGAGAACTATATAGATTTCGGCAATTCGTTATCCTGCGCCGACCGCGCGCCGCTGTTGCGCGGGCGCCGGCGCCACCATTGTCCTCGCGTCTCGATCGTTTTGGCGTCGACACACAAAGCATGTGGAGAAACCACACCGGCCGTAATGCCGATCGACGTCTATATCAATTCAAACGCGCGTTCCAAAAAAAAAACGGCAAAGAGAAAAGTTGTTGAAGCAAAACGAATAAAAGGTGGGCTATTAATCGTCAAGTTATGTTAAAATTCACTTCGAATGCACTTTCGAATTGCATGCGCTCCGGAGATAACGTTGCTGCGGTTGTGTCGCGTGTGCGAATGTAGATGCTATGAAAGCATCATAACATTATGATTTTATGTGATGGCGCTTCCGCTCCGTGTGGCGCGTTGTTTTCAGGCGCAAGCATTATCATATCCACACCGTGTGCTTTCTGCTTCCTCTCCTCTTGTCTATTTTTTTCCTCAAGTTGGAAGCGCATGCGATAACAAGCAGAACGCGGCTGAGCATTACGTAACTTAGCATCTAAGTATCCGATGCAAATGTGCGCTGTGCGCGAGCATGTACTAGTAGTTTGCGAAAGCACGTCGAAACAATAATGGTGCGACGCAAAAGAACGGCCGAAATCTATCGGTTTAAGTTAGTTAAAAGTTTTGATGTAGGTAAAGTGCATTGAGGGGTGGTTTGCCGTGAGGGCGGGGGAGGCATCAATGCTTTTGATACTGATTCCACTCCAGTGACACATTCCGCTATGCAACGGGATGGGCGTTTTCTGAAATATATATCTAATGGATGGCGCCAACTTTCCCACTTCGGTTTCCCGGAAAATTAGTTTTAAACCGCACGCGCTCGAAATTTCGGTTCGTTGTAACTTACTACTTCCATAAATATGAAAGCAAGTATTGAGTAGTTGCGCTACGGATACGTCGTCGACGCCGGCAAAATGTGATTGAAGAAATTGCACCAGAAAGAGGAAATTTACAAATAGATTTTATTGCAATTATATTTCATAGACTTTGTTTGGTAGAGTGGAGGGTGATCCACCCACTTGATTATGCCATGCAAATCCAGCTTGGCCGGGACCAATTCTTCTTGTGTATCTCTTATTTACGATGCATATAAATTCGATTCGCAGGTTCTCTGGTATCGCGACACGATGCAGCTGGACACGACCGAACGCCGGATAATGGAATCGCGCGGCTCACGGCACACCCTCTTCATCCGCAAGGTCCAGCGCTCCGATTTCGGCAACTACACGTGCGTCGCCGACAACCAATTGGGCAAAACGCGGAAGAGTGTTCAATTGACAGGTAACACTACTTCCTTTCCCAAATCTAACCGAAAAATAATTTTGCAAAATAAATAAAGATAGGTAGGTAAATATCAAATGAATTGACATTTGTCGAAGAAGTCAAGGACCAGGTTTAAATAAACCGGACGACGATTTTGAAAGCGTAAAGGAAACATGATAAATGATTCAAATTGAACGCGCATTGCGAAAGCACTCGATCCGTCCGGCCATTAGCATAAGCCGTAATCGTCGAGAGCGCCAGGTCGCCATCAAATAATTGAAATGTATGGACTAAGATTTAAGATTTTTCGTCCTTTGCTTGTTGGTATAGGTTTACCGAACACGGCGAAGTTTAGCAGCGCATCGCGTGGCCAATGGCGCGACAGCTACAACATCAGTTGGGCAGTGGAGTCGCTCAGTCCGATCGTCGAATACAAGCTGCTCTTCCGGCGGCTGCCCGACACCGTCGCCACGTCTGAGGATGGCCATCCGCAACCATTACACCACCAGAGTCAAAAGAAACTGTTCCCAATTCGGGTACTTACCTAATTGCACCCAAATTTCCAGGCGGCATATTTAATATGCACATGTGTTTCGCAGGAGAATCGCACGCACTCCGGATATGGCAATGGCGGTTTCGTGGGACGCACGTTCATCGACCGTCGGCACGAATGGAGAGATGTAATCCTTCCAGCGACCGGCGCCAAGCCCGTCACATATAATTCCGGCATTCAGTCAATGAGTTACCTGATCAAAGGCTTAGACCCCGGACAGAATTACGAAGCCAAAGTCGAGTCGCGCAACAAATTCGGCTGGAGCTCGCCATCGGAGCCGTTCTCCTTTCAGACGACGGACAACGGTACGCATCTCTCTTATCCTCGCTTGCATATCATTACACATCCTATTTAAATACTCATATTTTGACGCTTTTTTCGGTTAACATTTATATTTGAAATGCAATAAAAGAAATAAGTATGCATGGCCGAAAATTTCGCGGGGCTAATTTTATGGATTAATCATGAATAATTCGAGCGCAAAAAGTTTGCCTGCTTAAATCGTTTGAGCGCAATAAGCTTTGCATAATGAAATTAGCGCCCGGCTAGAGAGAAAGTTCACGGCGCGACTTTTGGCGAAAATAAAAATGTCGAAATGAACTTTCGCAGCTGACCGCAGCTGACCTTTTTTAAAATGCATATTACACATACCTCCTTTTCGTACTCGGCCCTCGCGCTTGATGTATGAAATGCTCTATGTTTGCGTTTGCAGATATGAGCTATCCGGAACGACCGCAAACTCCGCGTCATATCTACAACGGTAAGTTATTGTGCTGAATTAAATTGCCAAATTTTATAAGTAATATAATTTGTAGGTTTATTTAAATATTATTCCGAATTTTTAACAAGCAGGTATTATTTATTTGCGCACAATAAAACTCGTCAGGGCGCACGCACTGATACGCAGCAATGCACAAGAATCCCATATAAATCCGGATGAATTTTACACGGCTTTACATAATTTCGTTCTCATCCGATTCGCGCAGGTTTATAACCAACCCCCAACACCCCGCGCCGAATATCTGTATCGTATATTTATTCAAATATTCGCTTACAGACATTTGTCCGGAATATTTATTAAATGTTGGCCTATCGATATCAAATTCAATTGCAATAATAATAAATTTTGAATACGATTATTATACATTTGCCAACTATAATATTGTCCAATATGCAAGCAATCGTTGTTATTATACCCAATTAATTCCCAATCTCCATCGTTAATGATGTTACAGAGAACGAAATTCGAGATTTGCACGTGCGAATACAGTCTTCGGCGGCATCACGACTGCAGCCGCCTTGCAGCTGCATCACCGCCAGCAATTTCGCCGCAATTCTGATGATTGTCGTCGGCGCAATTATTTTCACTTAAATGACGCGCGCGGTGGGTCGACCAACGGACGACTACAAATTGTATGTACACATAATTTCAATGCGAAATGTAAGTCATACCAAAACATACAAAAAAAAAAAAGAAGAGCGCACTTTGCATCTATTTACGCAGCGGAATAATGCTTGAAACGCAAAAGATCAGAAATATTTTTTGCTAAATGTGAACATTCATTACTAAACCGATTAAAAAACAAAAACCCGCGTATTTGTAATAATGAACAAAACGCATAAAAGTTATTTTTCAAAATGCTTGGAAACTACCTACTTGTATGTACCCTTTTCTAACTCTTTCTCTATCTCACCTCCCTAATTATCATAATTGGTAAAACGTTTGATGCGTTTGTGAACGTTTCGAAAAATCACTAATTGGACATTACACCAAATATGATGAGTATCTATAATGACCTAAACGTACTCTACGACTTAGGGCGTAGTTGGTTCGCATTATTCTGCTCAAGCAGAGACATGCGATCAATGATCGTGGAAGATCTATGATTTGTCACAACGTTTACGATTGCTTTTGTGAAATTAAGTGATTATGCACACGTAATCTGTCTGTGTTTAAACTTTAATGATGGCGAATGCCATCGAAAAACAAATGAAATTATTATCTCAAACTAGTATATAAACCTTAAACTTAACCATAAAATAATAATAAATGTAACTTTGTAAATAACATTATAAATAATCGGTTCGATTGTTATTCTTCGCTTTCTTTCGGAATTTGTAAAGTTTTGTACTTATGCAATTACTTATATGATTTATACAGAATAAAGTAATATAACACGCGTTTCAACGTTTGAAAACTATGATTTCGAAATAATATTAGTGTAAGTTTTTCGTACAAAGAAAGAAAACTAACAAATAAACTATAGTGCCATAATGTAATGTAAACTTTAAGCAATGTGAGTGTTTAAATGTTTATTAATTCTAAAAGATAAATATGTACTTATCTATATGAGTAAAACAAATGATATGTGAAAGAAGCGCAGGAGTCGGTTTAATTTCGCTAGAAAAATGGGCAAATCATCGAATACATCTCCGCACTATCGGCAGTGTAAATGCAAAGATGAGATTGAAGCGTATGGCGATAATTAAACTGCGCTTATTGTAAAGCTGTAAATGGTACAAAACGAGATGCTTTGATGATTTGCCAATTGTTTGAGCCGAGAGGGACGCTAAAGATAAATTGTCCATTCTTTCCGTGCAAGTGGGTCCAAACAAATTGATACAAATGAAACAAACGACAGTTGATAAGTGCTCTGCATCCATACACGCAGCCCGCACTTTACGCAAAATACGAACCGGTTATTATTTTTAATGCCGTCATTAAATCATTTTAATTTCATGTTTGCGCTAAATTTCAGCGCGCATTATGCATTCAAAGTAAAACATTTTGCGAAAAGTGCGGGTTTAAGTGAACTAAATGAACATGAAATGAATGCATGAAATATAACGACAGTGAAAGCAGCTTAGAGATTATACATATACATTAAAATATTTATATTATTATATATTATAACATGAAGAAATCTAAAAAAAAAAATTGATGTAACCTGCCACAAATACGTACTTAAAATACGGTACATACACACTTATCCCAAAAACCGGAATTATTATCGTACGCCTATGGACGTATGATTAACGAAACAAACAAAAACAAGACACATCCCCAAACGACACAAAGTCCCTAGTGATGTCCCTATCATCCTAAGTAACTAATCGTAAACATAACGATACTTACTAATTCTAATTGTACATATTTGAAAGTAAGTGAGTAAGTATATGAAAAAATATAACGCAGGTGGACAAGAGAAATATGAAGAAGAGGACGATGCTAAAAAGGATAAAAGTAATAATATTTAACTAATATGCTAATGATGAATAAAGACGATGAAATTTATTATTATTACCAACATTATTTAGTCTATAGGCCGCATTTAAAGACATACAAAAAATGTTTCATACACAGTATTATCAAATTAAATTATTGTAAATAAATGTGTAAATGAAAATCATATTTTAACAAGCTATAAACGTCGAGAACACTCTATCGATCTGTCAGTTGTATGCTGGTTGTTAATTCCTTCTATTGATTATTATGCGCAAATTACCAACAATTTATTTGCTTTGCAAAGTATTCAATTTAATCAAATCAACTAATGGCAAACGTTTTGATTCAAATATGGACTTGAATTCTTAATATATGCAGCTTATAAGTGTCGTGATATTAATCTAATAATCATTTTTCACTTAAAACAAGAATAAGTACGCTCGTCTCACCGTAAAATTACAATGAACATGCGAATTATGACCATGATCACATAAATTATACATGTATGCCCACACGTAAATCTTAAGCAAATACCATCGACAAATGAAGAATGAAAATGCAAATGGAAAATGCTATGATTACCTACATGTTGTAATAAATTAGCGACGTGATGCACACGGCATAATCAAAATTGAACAATTGAGCAAATACGAGGCGAATGGAATGAAATTAGAAAAATTGAAAAATGGTTAAGTAATAATTGTTGTCGCAGCGGAATGGAATGCAAGAAGCAATGCTATTATATTTTATACAAATGATGTACCTATGTAACGTCTTATTATGTATGTTTATTCAAACTGTGGATGTTGATGCATACATTATCTAATCGGTTTGTCTGCGAATGCAAAAACCTCTCACACACCCTACCGCATGTATACTTATGTTATTCACCACTTGATTGCAATTCGTTGACGATGAAACCCATCATAACATATGGAATTGTATTTAAAATAGATAACAAAATGATAAATGAACATAATATGTACTCGATGGGAACGATGCGCAAATGCGATCGATGCGTGAGGTACGAAAGAATGATATTTGCAAATTGGAACAGAACTGGGTATTTGAACTGACAGAATAAATATATTATACATAAAATTATAAATTGTTTATTGCCCTACTTCCACCCCTTCTTCTAAATCATTACAAAATAAGTTACCCTTAAATATAAAAGTGTGAAGTAATAATTTGAGAATTAATAATATTGCCGGTAGTTGTAGATCATCTTGAACACAATGAGCAGATGCACGATGCTTTTCTGGTCAAGTTACTATTTTCCGCATCAAAATCTGTTGAGAAATAGCCGAGTTATCAACGCTAAACGTTGCGCATAGTCAGTTAGCTAAGAGCGTGTAACTGACCTATGCAACTCAACCCTTTGACTATTACGCAACGCGACCTTGCTTGGAATGCGGCTATTATGTAATCTTTGTTATGCTGACAGCTGCACATTCCCACGTTTACTACGAGTGCGACTTATCAATGGTCGGCGCCTAACGGGCCTAACGCCATTCCTAACTAGGTTTCGTTGGCTTTCGTGAGCAATCGGCAGTGCTCGACTATCAAACTTTCAAAGCCCGCCTTTGACGTTTACCAGCAAGTTGCTGCTGCGGCTGCTGCGCAGTCCGTGGTTCATTGTCGTTGATGCACTATGCATCTCCAACCATTGCAAGGCGTTGATCAAAGTTATCACAGAGGATTAAAATTGTAATTATGTAGGTATATTCATTAAATTTCCATTCAAAGCGAAATACATAAATGTAGTAAATGTTGGTCGGGTAACGACTATCCGTTGCATTTCTACATTATACCACTGCATTAATTCATAATCATTATCATTATCATTATCATTAATGACCTTGATATATAAATTGGTTAAAATAGAAAGAATAATGAACATGGGTGAATTTATTTCGTGGCAGTGAATTACAATAGGCAACCCTCAATTCGGTTCAACCCCCTGTCTACCCACTGCTTCAATGAAATTACCCTAGTCAACCCTAGTCATTCTACAAAGTGGTGTAACAAGTTCATCATCCTCAATTTAAGCCCTTGCCCACTTGTGCATGCAAAACAATAACAAGAACTAAAAATATCGCGCCATACGAATGTCTTCATCACAATACACACATAACCAAGCAGCTGAGCTAAACAAATCGTGGCGTCTTTGTGAAGCGATCCACTCGGTGAAGGATGATTCATCTTTGATATGGTAGCATCCCGAAATATATCGTGCCTTCGGTAGCAGGTGTACAGGCACTTGTCCATACGTCGCGCGTACGTCAGTGAAGTGCTGAAAACTAGTTCGTTCGGTGTACACAAAACACAAGGCATGTTTTAAGACTTTGAGCATTCCACAGAACGCGAAGATTTCGGCCGGTGCGGTGCATAATCGAGAGCATAGGGGTGTAGTCCGCGTGTCTTGCCGTTTCTTATCTCGTGCCCTACCTGATGTGAGGCAAGAGGAGTAACAGCCGTTCGTTTGCCTTTCTTTCAGTTTTGATATGACGTTGGAAGATCCATTTTTCGTTGTTAAAGAGTAAGCATAACATCATCCACACACGCCACACTGTTTTCTTAGTGTTGTTGCCGATATTACGTTTTGAGCCTCTTGCGTTGCGTTTTAATATGATTTCCATTGTGTTCAAGCTGTCTGCTTAGTCCTTGATTTGTTTCTGGATGTGGGCACGTTAATAATGCATGCATACTAGGATGCTGCAATGATTGCAAGTAATTAGTTGTGAATTGCCAGTGTGGCATGGAGTACTAATGCTGATTTGGTGTTCGCAGTGAAGTGTTCAAAGCATTGAATAAGACTAGGGGTCTGTACCTGAGATGGATCGAGCTGCAGGAGGAGAGCATTTGCATCACTAAGGATGAACTTGAATGGACCAATACAGAGCTGAAGAATTCCTTGAGAAGCATAGAATGGGATCTTGAGGATTTGGAAGACACAATTGACATAGTTGAAAAGAATCCAACAAAATTTAAGTTAGATAACAAGGAATTGACTACAAGAAAGTATTTTATTGATTCTACCAGAGAAGAAGTGAAGGTGGGTAGTTATGAACATTGTGTGATAATGATATATTAATACCAATATATTTTTACAGTCTATGAAAGATAAAATAAATATGAATAGAAACAGGGATAGAGATAGGACTGCTAGTCAGCCACTGCTTGAACCTAGTCCAGTGCGAGTACTCAACTCAAGCAGCCATGGGACTACAAAGTATTCTAAACTGGAGAATGAATTGGACAGTCCACAGAGATTTCTGCATGACACCCTGGCACAGCAGCAGTACATGGCCAGAAACCAGGATGAACAGTTGGAGGCAATTAGTGATACTTTGGGGTCATTGAAGACTGTTTCCAGGCATATTTCAGTTGAAATTGATGAGCAAGCTGGGTAAAATTTACTAAATTAGTTTTTTGTCGTATTAATCCTACGTTGCAATTATTTTTAGAATGTTAGATGAGTTTGGAACAGAAATGGAAACTACTGAGGGTAAACTGGATGCAACTATGAAGAAAGTGGCCAAAGTTCTACACATGTCAAATGGTATGCTAGTAGTGTTTTGGTAGTTATTGTAGTGCTTACTAATTTTACATGTATTTTAGATCGAAGGCAATGGATGGCAATCTTAATTTTATCAGTTGTTCTTGTAATTGTGATACTTTTATTTATTTATCTGTGATTTGAACCTTATATCTTTGTGTATCTCTTGTGAACTAAATTATGGTCTTGCAATGAATCGGTTAATGACAAATAACGAAATACGTGAGGTACAAAGTTTTGGTATACAGAGCATTGTACTAGTGACAGTAGGGGCAAAACCACAATTACCTAGCATTTATTTATGATTCATAAGAAGTAATTTGTATGCAGTGATATATTTAATGCCCACACTTGTGTCATTTCAACTTTTAAATGATGTAGTTAGTGCAGATTTTTATTTATTTCTAGTTCAATTTCTTAGATACAGATTTATTAATTAGTATAATATACCTATTGATGTAGTTACAAGAAAGATGAACTCCACAAACGTACAGAGTAGTATTGATATAGTGCCAGACAAACCATGACCACTATTGAAAAAGTATCCATTTTTTGGTCAGTATTATTGCATTTGCAACGACTTTGAGTCTTTTGAAGTATTTTAACACATATTAATGCGACACTTTGAATAGTTTTATTTCAATATCTTTCAAATTCCTTAATGATATAACCTGTGCAGAATGAAATGTAATTTGTTTAGTAAGTTTAATCTACTTAATATTCGGCGATCAAAAAATGGACGATTTTTATCGGGAATCAATATCACGATACAACTTATTATGTATGTATGTATTGATATTTATGTAGGTAACTGGTCATAAAATTGTATGATAATTAGTATTGCGTTATCTAGGCATTCATTATATAACTTCACAACTGTTGAATGAGATTACTGATATTGTACAGAATTTTTCTTGCAGTGTATATTCCTATCAAGGGCGAGATTAATAAACTTATTGCATTGAAATCCATTTTTTTTCCTCTTCTTTAAAGCGCTTGTTTTGTTGCTCTCTCGCCAATAAGACAATTAATTTTGGATTATGCACTTAAAAAAATATATTTACTTTTGGATAATCCGCAGAAACTGATTTCGCGCGCACAGAATACGGTATGTATTTATAATTTGCAACATAAAAAAAATAAACAAGGTGTTACGGTGCTTCTTATAAATATAAAGATTTGAATTATTCATGAAAAATCACGGTGTTACCAGCCGACCAGAAATAAGAAAAGCATATTCGCACGGCGCGGCGCCGGCGTCGTCACATCGACATTTCAATGATAAATTTTCGACAAAATCCCTCGGAATATGCGCCACATTCGCATATATGCTCATGCAATGTGTGTAGGTCTGCAGAAACATGAGTATACCCAACGCGCAGTTCGTGTGCGGGCGGATTATAAAAGTGTTGGCAATGTGGGATTACATTCAATCCGGGAAACTGACGGGTGACGCCGGAAAATAGAATTCGAGAGAATTCTTACGGTAAAACACGATACCCTCTGCAAGTTCAATAAATATTGTTCTTGCCATTAATTCTTTTTCTACAATCATTATTCGTAACTTAAATGAAAATCCATCGTATTTAAATGAGAAAGTTAGTATATAATGCGATAATAGTTTTCTATTCCGGCTTTTCTCGTATTCCGCATAAATTTAATTAGGAAATTCATTTCGTACCGACTCACGGAGCGCATGATTTTCATTTGTTTTGCCGCGACAAAACCGCAAACAATAAATTCATAAACGCAACATTTACGGCTAGCGCGCGCGCGTCGATGTCTCTATAATTAAACCCCGAATTTCTCTGCGAATTGCCGCCGCGACGCCGCGCACACACTCTTCCTTTTCGGCGCGACGACGCCTCCTTCAAATGCGAACTTCATTAACGAAATTAAATTTTCGTTTCCCGCGTGGTGTGCGGTTCACACATACACACTACTCTGATGAAGCATTCCGATATTGTCAGCGACGTCGTGCATTAGATGCACACATCCAAAGTAGACAAAGGCGATGGTGAAGAGAAAGAAGCAACAGAAACAATGAGATAATGCACTCAATGCAATTATCAGCAAATCGTTGGTTGCTCTGGCTATATAGTTATGATGGAAAAATTCCGACGGCTGGAAGGCAAACACAATAAAAGCGGCGCGAATTATCTGCCGCGTTCGTTGATGAGGAAACACAAGCAAAGCCAAAACCACCCCACCCACCCACTACACGCATGCAATCTCTCCCGCCCTCTCGACTCGTGTGTTAATCACATCTTGGACGTAATTTTATTGTGCTCAGTAGGCCGCATCGAACGATTTAAAAAGTCGACAGAGAGGGAGAGGCGAATGGCAAGCAAGGATCATGTGCGTGGTGCGGCGAGTGGCAACACACAAATGAATGGCGGTGGCGGCGACAGGACGGCGATAATCGCCCCCGTGCGTGTGTGGGTGGGTGGGATGGCGGTGGCGCGCGTGAGGATGCTGCGCGCACCCACACATAGCGCGGAGGGGGCGAGCAGGAGGAACGCGCCGCCATCGTCCTCGCCGCCTTCGTTGGCAGCCGACGCCAGTTCGCGCCAGGACGATCGGCGTCGCGCGTCGCCCACGTCGTCCTGCTTGGGCCTCGCTCAGTGTGTGTGTGGGTGCGTGTGATTGTGTATTGTTAAGACAACGGGCACACATGAACTCTACTCTTCTCTTCTCTTCTCCTCCTAATCTCTTCATCTTCTTCTCCTTGCCCGTTAGCGTGCGCTTAGATGTGCGCTGGTGTTCTTTGCCCAAGCAGTGCGCGCGTTAGCCTTTCGGTGGGGCATAATTAAGCGAGTGCACGTACAAACTGCCTAATTCTATCAGCATGTAAGTTGTGGAAAAGTTTTCCATACTGAAACAGAGAAAAAGTGCGCAGTACAACTTAATAATCGAATTACGTGCGATAAGAACAACGGTGGTTGGGCTGTGTTTGAAAGTGTTGTTGCGCTTGATTATTAACGGTGTTGTCTTCGCGCAGCACGCTGGAATGAGAACACGTTTAATTTAAGTTTAGTGCAGCATTTATATTTTCATTACTGCGCATTCCGTTTTTTGCGTCGCTTTTCTGGTGAGTAAAGAAAACTTACATACTTACAATACACTTGTGATTGTGCAGTGGTAAATTAATCCATCTTCATCAAAAATTGTTGACAACTCTACTCCTGCTATAAGAAGATATATTTTCGATCTATTTTTGATCATAAATTCTTATTTAGCAAACGACAGCAGACATGAAATGAAATAAAGTTGTAGTTACTACCTATGTACCTATTTACTAGCATCAAAAGTAACTCTTTCATCTTTAAATAATATTATCAAATATGCAAAATGTGTTCTTTAATTCGTGGAAAGAATGTTATAACATTTTGTCATGTACGTTTCCTACGGAAAAGATGTTGCGGATGAAAAGAAAGGAGGCATTCGCGCAAATTTGATACATGTGGAATTCGGCTGTTTATTCGCCGACAGAGCGCTCAAATCTAATCCAATAAACGAAAGGTTGAGTTTGTCAATGGGCGACGCACAAGCGCTCATATTTCAAACTTAACAAAGATATATTTGACGTTGATATCTAATATTTCGGATAGAATTTACCAAAATCGGGACTACCTATTTTGATGGGTTCATAAATAATATAAAATGTCGTTTCTTAATAACTTTCTAGCTGATAAATACATTTTTATTCATTTTATTAGATAAGTAGCAATAGTTTAACAGTTAGGTGAAAATCACCTGAAGTTATTTCCGTTTTCATAACCATTAACTTTCTAATCCTATTCTAATCTACAACAAAATTAATACATTATTATGGAAATGTAGCATAATCCACTCTAGTCTGTAAACAACCTCAATCCCATTTCTATTTTGTCGCCATCAAAAGTTTATTATTAATGACATGTATAATAGCTTACAATTATTACTATTATCGTGAAGAAAAAATCTGCATAATCCACTTTTGCGCACTCCAATTCGCGCGTCGTTATGTGGTATTAATTATTTTAGCACCGTCGCAAATTTAAGCGGTGTAATTTAATAGTAATTTGTCCCACTTGTCAGCTCATGTTTGTGTTATGTTGACTGGTTAAAGGTCCGTAGAGACATGATCGGATCAATGCGCAAGAGTATTAGGTTGAGTCAACCTCGCTCTTCCACCAGGCTTCAAAACACCTAAGTTTCGAACGGTTCATCCAAGCGCGCAAAATTTACATCCATACGCACTACGTACCTACAAGCAAACGGATGACGTTTATATCATTATATGCGTCGAGGGAAGAACCGCTCTCTGGTTCGACTAATATGCGCGAAACTTTTGAGCAAACTCCCTCTCGCTCGCCGCCGCTTGAAGAAGAGCTTTGGATTAAATTGATGAAGGCCGGATGAAGCCCTTGTTTGTCCCTAGCAAAGTCAGTACTGTTCAACTAAATTATAATGCTAGAAAAACACGCAATACCAAATCAATAATTATGTTGAGTTCGAACGAGAACAACAACCGAGCCGGTGATAACTTAATCAAGTGCTTTCAACAGGCTGGATGCGTGAGTGTGTGTGGCGTGGGTGGGGTGTATGTGCTTATCTATCGATGGTGGAGTAAATCCGAAACTGAATCTGTGCCCGTTTGTTTTGCGCGCGAATATAGTGGAATAGATTAGATATATACTAGTTATGGATGGTCGTAACTCATTCGCTTGTATACGGCGTTTTTTTCTTCTTCGGCTGGTCGACTAGGTCGTTTCGATTCTCGCATCACTTCCCCACCCGCACGTTTGGGGGTTAGATAGAAGCGTATGCGCCTCAGCTATTCATACTTTTCACTCAATCAAGTCCTTCGCTCTTTTATCATGTTTATACGCACCGTATTATAGGCGCATGCATATGTGTGTATATGCCATTCGTCACCCAATGCCTTTGAAGAGAAAAGACGCTCAGCGCTCGATCCTTTTCATCATCTTCATCTGAGCGTAATATGCGTACGACGGTGCTTTTGATTGCCGCCCGGCGCCGTCGCCATCGCGCGAGCGCAGCGAATAGAATTAATGTATTATTCATTGACGGCAAATTTTCCACATCTTCCTTCTCTTGATGCGTAACTTTTTTCGGCGGTTAAATAATGGCTGGAATTTAACAATGCAAAAGTACTCCAATCTATGCATAATAATAATAAATAATATGAATCACAATTTGCGATTCGGCGGAATAATTTTTTTATGGTCGGCGTGTGCTCATTATGCTTTCATTCTTCCCTCCGGCCCCGATTTTTATTTGTTGCTCTCAAGTGGGTGAACTGACGACGACGACGACGACAACCGCTCGCATTTTATCGAAACCCTTTTAATATAAAATAATTTGCAATTGGATTTGTCGAGTGATCTCTCTCCCCGCAGCGCTCGAGCGGTTGG
The DNA here is from genome assembly GCA_030264135.1 of Myllaena sp. GC000078. NCBI lineage: Eukaryota > Metazoa > Arthropoda > Insecta > Coleoptera > Staphylinidae > Myllaena > Myllaena sp. GC000078. Next base: position 16,330 of record JARJDR010012806.1, on the reverse strand, counting down.
CGAAAAGGATCGAGAGAACGCCGGAATTGATTTAATTTGCTTCGCTTCCTCTCTCGGATTTCCACCAACCGGGGACATGAAGAACCCGCGATGACCCAGATGAACGCGGCGAAGGCAAACCAAGAGGGAGAGGAGGATGATTTTTGGCTTCGGGATTTATGCTGACAAACCGTTCGTTCGTCGGGTGGAAAGGTGCGAAAAACAAACATTTTTGGGCACACATGAGATTTAACACCATACGGCTTTAATTATAATATTCGATCCGTTGTTTGCGCGTCCGCTTTTCATATAAATTACATTTTTCAGCACGTTATCAACATTGATATGTGCCGCGATGAAACGATATGACACGTTCGCGGTAATATCACCGGAGCCCCCCAAATCGATATGGTTTCTGAAGTAGGTTAACAGTGGGAATAAATCTTGGCATATAGTCCTTATAAATGGGTGCGATTTGCAATAACTAGCGTTTAACATTAAATACGTCGGTAGATACCTAGGTATATTGCCGATAAGCTCCTCAAACGCAATTGTTTCCAACGTATGTAGGGTATTTCTTCGCGCAGTTTTGAATTCCTTCAAGAGAAATGATTTAGTTGCTTACCCCCGCATTTTATATTGTTGACAACATTTGTGTAAAAAACATCATTTTTTACCGAAAGCGATTTATGTGTAAAATAAATAATTGTGTCAATTTCAAGCCATGTGGAGTTGTCGTTCAATATCGATAAGCAAATGGGTAATTATAATGACCCGCATTCGTTTAATTGATTCAAAACATGCAGGCGATACTCAATTTTGTATCGTATAACAATTAGCAATTAATAGTGAAAGTAAAATGCAACCACCGACATTCAACAAATTACATTAAGTGTCGCATTATGCAAAATGTTCGCTCAATTCAAATGTCGCTCTAAATACTAAAATGCTAATAAATCGGCGTCGTTTGCAGGATGGCAGAGTGTATATGTATAAATCATATTTCGCGTTCACTGCGTTTGTCGTGCGCCTGCTTTTTTGCGATTAATTTGCGCAAAATCTCGTTGACGTTGGCGAATTGGACCGACCGCTAACAAAGTGGAACGCTTCTCTGTCGACTCCGCAACTACCATTATCATCATCATCATCATCATCATCATCGTTGTCATTGCATCATGTTTCTGGTGTATTCCATTTTGCGCAAACAGTTTTTCATACTATTTCAAGGGTTTTCGTGACTTCACAGGACACACTTACTGTAGATCTAATGTATAAGAAATGTTCTCATATCCTTAATATAAGTATATTGAAATATGGCGCAATTTCGTTGCCAATGTCATCCGTTGGAAGGTAATACAATTAGAAATGACTCAGTGAGGTAACCGATCTGCGCGCAAGCGAGTTAATATCAGTCCGATATATTAATTAGTAAATGACTTGTTTGGAGGGCAAGGAATACATCGTTATGTCATTAGTCCAAACCGGGCGTCGGGAAGGAAGAATGATGAGTGCGTTTCGTTTTAATTAAGACGTCGCGTGTCGACGACGAATTCGGGCAGCGCGCACGCATTCGGATTAATTTCACAAATGCATTAAGCGCATGCAAATAAAACACGAAGCGCCAGCGCGGAAGATATACATTTATGTATTGCATTGAGACGTTCAAAACGAGTTTGCTGGAAAACAAAAGGGTAACAAAGCGAGGGCGTTTAATAACGAGAATGTCGGTCGGAGCAAGGACAATGCCAAGGACGAGACATCCAAAACTGTCAAGTGTTCTTAATTTACTTGCTGCAAAATTTAATTATTCAAATTCTGATTATGGCATTCAATTCCGGCGTAATTAACAAACCATTTGTCCCATGGCAACAAATAGATGATTTCCCTATTTTTCGCAATGGGAATAGTTGCTTCTGCTTGTCCTGCCGCGCGGCACCGGCTGATAAATGTGACAACGGAGACAAAATGCGCAATGGCGAAGACATACGTCGACGATTTATAACCGTAATATAGCATCGAGTAAATTAACGTTTTCCGTTCGGCGCGCGCCATTGATATCGTCACGCGCTGAAAACCACGGCGACAGCGGACGAGGGAGGCTCTGGAAGCGATGGCGATAACGGCGCACAATTAATGCAAATAACCTATTATCTGTAATTGCGAATCGATTACGATCTTACTCGGACGGGACGCGTCCATGTGGTGATTGTTGCGAAGGCATATTAAGCGCTGGCGCCCCGACGCGACGTCGAGCGCTTCCGCTTTCCTCCCCCATTTTCACAACAGCACGCGCGCGTGGTATCGAAAAAATTATAATGCAATGCGATAAGATTGATTTTGACGTGCGTTTAATTAAATTTTGTCTAAAGCTATTTGATATTAATTGAAATCACTGAAAAATATCAAATTTGAGTTTGATTCGATTATTCGATGGTATTTTGATGCGACGTGATCAAAGAAAGTGGCAACATCAAATTTCGATAAGGAATGCAAAATCACGCGGCGGGCGTTTGATCTATGGCCGGTTTATTCATGACCCTAGCGCTTCGCAAAAAAAGGGCGCTTTTCGATTTTAAACTTCACCCGACCGGAACGTTTTTGTGACTTCCTGCCCAAACCGAAAAGCATCCGCTTACCGTAAATTATTTTCTGGTGTCTTCATCTTCAATAAATGTAAGATCAAAATTATGGACGTTACAATATTGGTTGAGTTAAGTGCGCGTTTCATTTATCGGAAATACAGCCATTATGCGGTGATAACATGAACGAAATCGAGTGTATAATATTTGATTTGTTCGCAAAACATAGCCGGCAAGAATACCACAAAGTCCTTCAGAATTGATTTCTGTTATCGTCATTTTCCGGCGGTGACGACGACAACGACGACGACGACGTCAGAGCGCTTGGCTGCTGCTGGTGGTACGGTACGTTTATTGCCGGAGCCAATGCAAAGCGAAAGCCGTAAACTTATACGAGCGCATGGTTCGCGAGCGTGAAAACACTAGGCGCACTCAGATGCGCGTTTTACAACCGCGCGCCGCACCGACCGTTGCCAGGATAATGGAAAATGATGGCTGTTTGGGCGAAATCATGTTATAGTCGTTGATTTTTCGTGGCGGCGAAGGGAAAAATAACATAAGGCGTACGCGCCGCAAAACATATCCAATGGTCTTTTAAAATTTCAGTTGAGACCATTAAAAATTTAACATTGCCTCCCTGCTTGCCTGCCTACGCATTGTGACATCGAAATCATCAAAATAACGGCACGCAGGAAAGAGAACTTTTGCCGCCACATCCGGCGGCAGCGCAAATTCAACAAGCGTTGACGCGCGTGCTGCCTTGTAATGAGGATCGAATTTGTTCGCATCCGTGCCAACATCAACTTTTGCATTCGTTACCTTGTGCGCCGTATAATATGCGTCCCGATACAAATCGGAGAGATATGTATTACATTAACATCGCGTCGACCGACGGCGGCAGAGCATAACTTTTCACCCCCCCGCACGTTTGACCGCATTAAATTACGCGGCGCTCGCGCTTCAAGTTTCGTAATTAACTAACGAACGAACGATGATGTCAAGCACTGCGCGCGAGTGTCACAAGCAGAAACTTTGATGATTTCCAAATTGAAAACACTTACCTATCGAATGTCTCTTTTACGCATTACATAATATAAGAAAATGCGGGTTCCAAATGTTTCAGCGAGTAATGCAATATTTTTGCTAACTGGGTATCTATTTGATGTTATCTCACAAATAGGATAACAGTCAAAGTGAGCCGAGGATATCGATATCCCCCCCGTGTCGGTGGCTGTTCGCGGCGGCGGCGCGGCTTGTCCCATTTTAATTAAAGACGTCGCTCTGCTAATAGATTAACGCATCTTGCTGGCGCGACAGCGCTCGCTCGCGCTAGCGACACCGGTCTGTCATCGTCGTCGTCGTCGTCGAGCGGCACTGAAAGTAACTAAATTTAGCGAAACGATTCGATTTAAGGAGGCAATTTAGCGACGACGATCGTCTTAATGCGATTTCTGACGGCAATCGCTCCGCTACCGCATCAAGTCGGGTCGATGGCGCGCTTTCAATCTCACACAGCCTATCGTATACTTAGCTACTACGTTGTAATAAGTCAAAATACGTCACCAGCAGAAATAATCATTTTTTTGGTGAGAACATATACATGGAATGAATTTGAAATTCAAAAGTAAATTCAGGGTAGGAAAACAAAATTATCTAACTGGAGAAACGGAGCTCATAATATTTCGCGAATCTAGCGCGTAAAGGAAATGCGAATAAACCCATTTCGCACGGGCCGCGTTTCGAATTACATGATCTCGCTTTATGTAACAGACAGGCGTCGGCCGCGTATTAAATTCCAACAAGTACTTAAATAAACGACCGCGTGCCGCCACGGCCGGCACCGCCATCATGCAGATCGTTTGCGTATGCGGTGGTGACCTTCGCGCTTGCCGTGTTGGTCGTGCGCTTGTTTCCTGAGAAGAGTTGAATTTTTAATGGCAAAATAAATTGCTCAAATTATTATGTTCCAACATAATAAGGAACTTATTTAATTCAAATTATTTTTATTTGGTAAAGAATTAAAGATAGAATTTAAACTACAAAATTTTATTAAATTATCTTAAAATTTGATAAATTGTGAAATGTTTTAATATTGTGCGTTTGCGTCCACCTCACGCTTATTCTTCATGTACGGGAATGAACTCATTAGTGGGACTTAACATGGTCAGTAAACAAATACGTGGAATACTGCCATTGTTATTGCTCCTTGAATGCAAAGAAGCAGATAATAATAAATTCCTAGAATAAATATATTATATTGTATTATGTAATTTCTCTGTTTCAATAATACAATATTCTGCGTAAAAACTATAAATGTAATGTAGCTTACAAATCAAATGTATTCGCCAACCTATAGTTAATAATTTAATGCACACGCATTTATGTAAATTCCTGGAAGCGAGAGAGAAACGCCCATGAAAGGTAAATAGCGTGAAAACGTATGGAAAACGCCTTTTCCGAGGCAATGCAAAAGCGGGTTACATAAATGGCAATATATTTTTATTTTATGGCGCTATGTAATTACATTAAACATTAGGTGCTGGCGAAGACAGCCATACCATTTGCGCGCATTTGCGCTAAAATACCCGTTGTTTCTTTAATGGTGATTTGAAAGCAAAATATTTAAAACGTTTAAACTTATTTCAACAAATACGATAAATAAGTGCAGTCGATTAAAACGCGGTTGTAAACGTTAATACGAGTAATCAGGTAGGACGTAGGAACTAGGACGAAACGTAGACTAAAGGACAATGAATGAAAGGAGTGAAGTAGAAATGGATGCTTGGGGCTGTTGCATCGCGCCGAGTGATGTCAACAACCAATTCAGATGCAAATTTGCGCGTGCAATGGTTGCGACGATGCGATGTGAGCTAGACAATACCGTTATCAGCCGGCAGTATTTGCAAGCCGGGTTTTGAAGGGATGCGCATGAAAATACCAACCTTTGCATTTCTATACCTAGCTTCAAGATACTGCTTCATGATTGTGGCACTAGAATATTTGTTTCAAATCAATTTTGTCTTCACCTTCCATCATAGGATGCAGCGAGGATTATCCCTTATTGTGTCAGCAATTTGCTGCTGCAATACAATTCCAGTCGAATCAATTAATGCTTCGACTACATCAATATATCTTCCAATAAAATTATATTAATTCTCATCCTCGCTGCGCTCGGTACATCAAAACACTTGCTCGCACGGATGGCAGCAAAAACATTAATGAATGACATGTCTGCAGTCAACGAGCGCTTGGAAAAAATATGTTGCTTTCAATAATCGCATCGGCAATAAAGGTAAATAGCCAATCAATAAATTAGCAGACAATTCGTTTGCGTCTATTATGGATGCGGGTATGCTTAGTCATCATTTGAGAGTTCTTTGAACCGGCACGTTTAAATTTATATTAATTGATTGAAATGAAAAAATGTTCTTATATAATATGGTGTCATTGTAATGATTTTAAATAAAGGGTTTAACAAGCTTAGCAAAAACTAAACTAATTAATCTGCAACAACTGCAACATTAAATTTGAGAAATATATGAATTTTGTATGGCCTGGAAAAACTTTCTCATCTCAGCACGAGGATAGGTTTTTCTTACCGTTGACCTAGCTTAGTGCAACATCCATATTTTATATCCGACGTTGTTTAATCTATTCTGTATAGTATATCCCACGTCCTTTCGACCTTTATCAACAACACCGCCATGTTTGCAATTCCCACATAGCGTCTACGGCCGCGCGACAAGGGTCATGTTAGCAATGTGTTCTTATGTCTTACAACTGTGATTTAAGAAGCCACATGCAATGGGTATCTGGAGAAACATAACAAAATGGTCCCGTTGCTCCAATTCTTTGGACACGGCTTGGCTACCAATAGCCCTCCTAACGCTTCTTTAGAAACAAAACACGACAAAACAAAAAATAAATTTTCTTTTATCTTCTTGCCACTGTAGCTGTTCCCAATATTACCATCTGCAACACTCTTTCTTCTAATTCTATTGAACATATATTAAATTTACCATGCAATGCTGGAGCATCGCAACAACACCCTCACAGGGCACTTTCAAACGCTCATTATCACCGCCCCGGCACCTTGCGTGCACCTTGTTGGATTGTTGCAGGTTGCGGCGCGGTGCACGAGGCGTGCGATGCGCAGCGGCGATGTGGAGCTACGTGATGGCCGCAGCGCGCGGTGACCCACGCCGGCGTCCACCGTCCGGCAACGTCTTTACGCTTCAATCGGCTGGGAGCGGCGGTGGTGGTGGCGGCGGCGGAAGTGCCGGCGCGCATGGCCGCTACGCCAGCGAGCAGAGCACGGCGGCGGCGCTCGCCGGTTCGGCATACGCCCGCCAATACCATCTCAACGATGGCATCAACTCGGTGCTCTTTCGCAACTGTTCACGCGACCGCCTCTCCAGCCACCATTCGAAGGAGGGCCTCATCTCCACTGCGGCGACATCGCGCGATGGTTCCGCGAACGCGCTCGACGAGGTGCGCGTACATCCGCCGAATGAGAGTGCGGCTGGTCGCTCGACCACCGCGCTCGTCGGCGACCGCCTTGGTCGGCTGCCCACCGCTGCCAATGACGCGCAGAACGTGAGTTTGCTGTGCGTTTTTTTGATGGTTGTTGTTTGGATGGTGTTGCAGCGGATCGTCGAAATATGAATGAAATATGAATTATTTGTAATTATCTGCAAGATCACGGCTTCAGTATATCAAGTAGTTGTCATGCTGCACTGTCATTGTGAACTTTGCAGGCTTAATACTTTTCAATTTCGAAAAGCTTTTTATCTAAGTATATGAGTAGAAAATTTTATTTTGTCACTTGTAAAGAAACAACCATAAATTTCTCGAAATATTGCAGAATCTTATGTTTGCAAAGAATGCGCATGTGGTGGTGCCCATTTAGGTAATGCAATATTTGCGCAAGCTGGGGGTTGGTTGGCTCATCGTGGATGTCAAGAGCGTACAAACAACATGCTTCACACGCGCGCCCTTCATCAGCGCTGATGGCATGTAACTTCTACGACAGTGTCGCCCGTGTCTCACCCACCTCCTTCCAACCCTCCCACACTCCGTAAGATTAAAACCAATTCATCATTGAACGTGTCGCGGACAGCGCCACGCGAAAACCAATATCGATCTTTTCTCCGGACATCCTCTCATTCGCGTCGCGTCGCGACGCCTTCTATCGACCCACAAGGTCGTAATTGGAAATTTGACAACTAAAAATTCATTACTTATTTCCTTCATCAACATCAATTCGAAAGAAAAGCAATAGCGGTACAGTTCACCACACAAAGTTTTGCAGTCTGGAACTAAACTCAATTCAGACGCGACAACAGACGCTCGTTTTACGCGATGATGCCGATGATAATGCGCAAACGTTACTCCCACCTTCGTAATCTTGATTGCGACGATATTGCGCGAGGGGGCGAGAGAGAGTTGCGCCAATAAGAAAATCACGCCCGTCGGAGATGCAATCGCCACGCAGAGGAAAAGCGAATATTTGATTCAGGAAGCCTTGTCTCGCGACAGTTTATTGACATTCCGCACGTTAGGTCCTCCAACCGCGTGCGTGGGCGAACGCTCTCGCGTGCGTCTCTCTAGCGGGCCATATCGATTTCGCACACAGCATCATTCTTTCCAGATTCCATCATTCCCTCCCGATTGGTGCGTGTATGTGTGGAGACACATCCGAGAATAATGGATGATAGTGTCTCGTTTTTGAAGAGCTAACGGCGACATCATTCCAAGGCAATTTTCTCCAAGAGGGCCATTCAAAATTTACGTCTTTTCAATCGCAAAACAGCCACAGGAGTAGATTGTACGCAGTGATAGGCAATATGAATCGATGTCATCACGCATCTGAACCCCGTCTGCATGTTTTTCACTATAATTTGTATATTTCTTGTATGTTTTTTATATTACAAGTTGTGGTTTTTTGCCGAGTCCCATGTTTTTTCCAAGGTTTACTCAGGACGCGAACAAGTAGGGTTCGCATTCTCCTGGGGGGATACTCCTAAGAGGAAAGTTTGTGTTTAATTTGCGGTCCGGGGGTAATATGGTCGTTATCTTGGCCAGTATAATGCAAGGTGACCTTATCGTTTGCATACAAAACGCGTTATTACCCTGAAATTACGCTCATTTCCTCCTTAGCAAGCAGATTTATGAGCAGTCAACGTCTGTGAAAAGTTTGTTTTTGTGCGGGGGTTTACTATTGTCCGTTTGTTGGGTTTGCAGAACGAGCATCCGCATTCGAGGCGAATGGTGTCCGGCATGCGCGGCCGTTTGAGGCAAGTGGCGGCATCGCTGCAGGCCGCCATCCGGCTGCGGCGATTCCGCGGCACGGGCAGCGGCGCCAGCCGTCCCGATTGGTTTGTCGATAAGAGCCAACAGGCTGAAGATGCCGCAGCCAAACAGGAGCACGAAGTGCCCTCTTGTTGGGGCCATCAGATTGTTGTCGATCCATCGCTGCCGGCTCACTATAAGGTAATAAAAAGGTCCTTATTTCCACAACACGACGCCCGCGCATTATATCGCTCCAATGATTTAGCGTCACTCCTGGAAAGTAATGAAATAATATATAAAAGCGTTATTATATTATTTTCCATCCCAAGTGCGCAATAATGCGCTAAACGGATAAATCTCTGTTCGCCCGGAAGAGCGAAAATTTTTGCGTTACAAGGACATTCATGTTCATGTTTATGATAACCTATGATATTGTGCTGATGTCTGCCCGACCGACCTTCGGCGTGTCACCAAGGGATGCCGGTGGAATGGACAGTAAGAGAATACGAATGAATTGCATTCATACGTGCTTCGTGTATTTGCAATTCGCATACATAATGCAAACGGATTGCGCATTGCACACATAGTATACAGTTTCGTAATGGAATTCGGCTCAACTTTAGTCGAAATTCACCTCAAATAATTTTCACAAATTATTGACAAAAACTTATTTGTTTGTATTTAAGTACCTTGTTTCAAAATTCCGAATTCGCGCTATTATATCGCGGCAAAAGCGATTAACCCTTTAGCACCTGCTACCGTTTTCGGCACTATAGTGCAAAATTTTAAATGACTAATGGACCTATTTCGATCGTAAAATCTCGTGCATAACGTAAATTGCATGTAACACATAGTTAAACACAGAATCAACAATTTCTCTCACTACATGTATAATGAAAGTAGGTAAAATAGTTCGAAAACTTGATTAATTATAGCCTGGTCGTTAGCAGCGCGCAAGTTTTCGCTCTGGTCGACGCTAACATCATTGAGCGTGCCTTAAGTTACAACGCATGACATTGGTGGAGCAAAAATTAAATTTAGGAAGTTTCCCTTCCCTTGCTTTTGTGCAAGGAAAATGTATTTCTTGCCCGAAATTTAAATTCAGAATTGTTCTAATGTTGATAAGAAAATACGAGAATGTCTTGCAAATGTTTCAAATTGTAATTTAACTCAATAGAATACACTTGCTATGATTTATTACAGTGGATATCGGTTGTGTCGTTGGCGGTTTTGTATAATGTGATCTTCGTGCTGGGTCGTGCCGTCTTCTGGGAGCTGAACAACGCGTCTCAAGCGTTGTGGTATACCTTGGACTACCTATGTGATATCATTTACATCTTGGACACTCTTGTGCGCGCACACGAGGGTAAGTATTAACAATTTTCATGGTTTGCTATTATTTAAAATTACAAATTCAATAATAATCTAGCAAACCTCTTAAAATGCAATAAACCGACCTGACTTTCACATATGTTTGCAAACATTACTTTATATATTGTTGGTAGTCAACATTTACACCACACCGCGTAATATGTAAAGTAGTAAGATAAATATTTGCAATACGAGCGATAAACCAGCCAGCGCCCGCCTGCCAGCCAGGGTAATTACATGCACGACGTTCCACGAATCGGACCAATTTACGACGCTTGTCGCGCGAGGTAAATTGCAATTCGCACGCCAGAATACGAATTGGACGTGAGAAATGACGAGCCAATCCTTTATTTGCCAATCAACCACGCGCTACAACATGCGCGCCATGAATTCGCAAGCAAGAAAATAAGATGAAATACAAGTAGCCATCGTTCAATCGTGTGCGTGGCTGTTGCTATAGGGCGGACGGACGCCGACTACATTATTAGCGTCGGAAAGTGGTTGTGTGCGCGTTAACAACGCTCATCAATCTTTCCCGTCTTGCTTGGGCCGTTGTGAAAGAATTAAAATACACAAAGAGGGTTTCCCTGACCAAATTTGACACGATTTGCAGATTTTCCGCCAGTGTCAACAAAAGCACGACGCACATTAATAGGGAGGAGAAGGCCGAAATGAAAGTAGAATCTGCTTGGGATGCGCGACGGCAAGCGATATTAATGAACAATTGCGCTCGCCCTGTTTTGCAATGCAAATTCGCTTTTGGCGGTGGTAGGCTTGCAGTAGGGTCAAATTTGGGGCGGTACATAGAACACACCATCCAGATTCGGTATAATTAACAAGAAGCCACTTCTTGTCATTTCGAAAACAAACATGACATTTTGTATTACCATAAATAAAGGCAAAGATAAGACGAAATCTTCAACCGGACCGCCGACGCTCGGTTTAATTTCAATTCAATTAAGTAAGCGAATGCGTGCCGAATGGATACCTTAAATGGAGTAATTAACGGAAATTGTGTGCATTATCAGCGCCGCGCGGCGATGGCACGCGACACAATTCCCGGCGCGAAGTTTGTTCGTTGCCCCAGTGCGCGCCCGTGCGCGCTCGGGGAGTTATTAAGCGCACACGAGGAGAATGTATGCGACGACAAAGAGCGACCTACGCCAGTCTATAGTAACAAGATATATTTAAAGATATTCGAATTGAAATTGAGTCCACGGAAATGATGGTCAATGACGTAGGTCGGCTATTTACCCCACAATGGCACTTGTTGCCAAACGATGCTCGCACGCAATACGTGCATTTGTTAAACCCCACACCCCGCACCCCTTAAGGTCAAGACCGTCTTGCCCACATTGCGTCGGACCTACTTTTGGGAATTTACAGAGCTCTGTAAGGTTTTTTTGGCTTACAGGCTACCTGGAGCAAGGCTTGCTTGTAACAGATCCACAAAAGTTACGCATGCACTACTTCAAATCGAAGAAATGGCGCTCGGACCTACTCTCGTTGTTCCCCACCGATCTGACCTACATCTTTTGGCATCCGTACGAATGCTACATTTCGGTACCGTGCGCCGTTATCGTCCGGCTCAACCGCATGTTCCGACTGCCGCGTCTGCTCGAATGGTTCGAGCGCACCGAAACAGACACCAACTACCCGAACGTCTTTCGCATCTGCAAGGTGGTGCTCGTCATCCTTGTGCTCATCCACTGGAACGCGTGCCTGTACTTCGCCATCAGCTACGCAATCGGTTTCGGCACGGACAACTGGGTGTACAACATCAACGGCACGACCAATTCGACGCTGCAGCGTCAGTACATCTACAGCTTCTACTGGTCGACGCTCACGCTGACGACGATCGGCGAGACACCCGTGCCGGAGACGGACGTTGAGTACATGTTCGTCGTCGCCGACTTCCTTGCCGGCGTGTTGATCTTCGCGACAATTGTCGGCAACATCGGTTCGATGATCTCCAACATGAATGTGGCGCGCGTCGACTTTCAGAATCGCATGGACGGCGTCAAGCAGTACATGGCGTTCCGTAAGGTGGGCCGTGAGCTGGAGGCGCGCGTCATCCGGTGGTTCGCGTACACGTGGGACGAGAGCGGCGCGCTCGATGAGGAGCGCGTGCTGTCGGCGCTGCCCGACAAGCTCAAAGCCGAGATCGCCATCCGCGTGCATTTGGACACGCTGAAAAAAGTGCGCATCTTTCAGGACTGCGAACCGGGTCTGCTGGAGGCGTTGGTATTGAAGCTGCGTTTACAAGTATGCATGTGCACGGCAGCCATGTTGCGGTTTTCTAAAGATACGGTGCTTTTGTAACTGGTAGGTGTTTTCACCGGGCGATTACATTTGTCGCAAGGGCGACGTCGGCAAGGAGATGTATATTGTGAAGCGGGGCCGGTTGCAAGTGGTCGCTGATGATGGCGTGACGGTGTTTGCGACACTCGGCGCCGGCTCCGTTTTCGGCGAGGTGAGCGTGCTCGACATTGCCGGAAATCGCACCGGAAACCGTCGCACGGCAAACGTGCGCTCGCTTGGCTATTCGGATCTCTTCTGTCTGGCCAAGGATGATCTCCTTCTTGCGCTCGCCGATTATCCGGAGGTACTTTACCTAATTGCAAAAACTCATTCATGTTCCATCTGCTTTTGCGTTGCAAATTTGATTTGATTGTTCTCTCCCGTTTCATTTAGGCGAGAGCAACGCTCACGGAAGTGGGCTGCCAGCTGCTGCGGAAAGACGGGCTGCTGGACGAGGAAGCGTTTAAGCGTGCGCGCGATTCGCAGGACAACATGATCGACAGCATCAAGCGATTGGAGGATATGGTCGACACGCTGCAGACTCGATTGGCTCGTCTGCTCGCCGAATACACCGCCAGCCAGGCGAAATTGAAGCAACGACTTACGCGCATCGAATCCCAGTAAGTTGCACCAAACATTTTCATGACTTTTTTTAAATTCCCGATATTTGCAGAAATGATCAAGGCGGTTATACATTGGAGGTGTCACCGTCGGCACGGCGGCGATTGCATTCGTTCGAGGCAAGCCGCGACTCGCCCGAGAATAATTCGCGCCACAAAACAATGTAGCTACGCAAGTGGTTGAGCAGCACAATAACTACAGTCTTCGCGCCACTTTTACAGTGCATGATGGCCTCGTCCTTCGCTGTGAATGGTATGTAGAATATCCGACCAATGAACACAAACGATAAAATAGTTTTTAATACATTAATTAACACAACCAAGTTAAACACGAGACACGGATCAAAACGCGCTACAAATTATTCAGTTCGTGTACTTATCACTGAGAAGTTAAATAAGTGCATGAACTACATAATCTGCGTAAAAGCTAGTTGTTACTAATATGTATAAACTTACCAATAATCGGAACAAATATAATACTAATCGAATGATTGAGATGCAAGAAGAAAGGAATGCGGGCAGAAAATTTGTATTTTGAGTGTGTTATTATAATCAGTATCAAAATATGCATACGGTGAGATTGTGATGCGTGGGAGGAAGGTAAACGGATTCGTCCTGTGCTTCATAAATACGCGCGCGCAGGGGCATGAAAATCAATGACATTGCAATAAATTTCGATTTATGCCTGAGCAAACACGCAAATCTACCGTTGACGATGATGACAAACAAACGATAGCGCGGCCCGCGCGGGCGAGCGTATTTGCCGAAAGAATGCGCGTGCGATTCCGCTTGCCATATCTCCGCACAGCACACTCAACTCACCCCTTTTACTTTACAGAATCCTTCGAAATTATTATCGGAACTTTGAACCGAAATTTTGTCGTTTCAATTCTTCACAAATATTTACGTTCATTTCATTTGTTCATTCCCGAGCGTGTTATGGAATTCAATTATTTATTTATTGTGCCACTGCTACTTGTAGTTTTCCAGATTTGTATCATTTCCGTTTTTAAATCAAAACGAAACAATCAACAATCTAACAGTGCACAAGAGATTATTCGAAACGGTTGTTTGGAATTGGTGCAAAATGAATGTCTCAGCATGAATTAAATAAAGCAACCCTCGTCAGTATTTGTTTATGATGATTGTGGCATTGAACAAACACACCGCGAAATCTTTCCAACTTGGCGTAATTGCTATAAAATGTTCAAATTAAATAAAAAGATATCAAAACAAATTAAAACAATGGGCTAGAATACTTCCATAATGATAGAATGAAGCATACATACTATTTATAGATGTTTGTAATATTATTTGCAAATTACATCATTTAACATTGTACTAATTTATTTTTTTTCTACAGCTAAGTAAAACGAAGTAGTATGCTCATGGAAATTGAAAAAATCGTCAATAAATTAACGTATAGGACAAGCTTCAAATTAGTTTCTAACGTTTATGTTGAAATAATTACTTCTACGAATGTTAAAATAACAAAATAATCGACATATCTATTTTTATAATGGTTCAAAAAGATACTGATTGCTTGCCCCCCGAAATGAAAAGGATGAAATTATGATAAATTCCAAAAAACCTATTTTAATCGCATTCTAATTGTGGAGCAACAATTATTACTGTTAAGTAGATGATAAACAAGTTTATAAACTAGAGTATTATTTAAGAAAATAGACTTAAGTAGTTATTACAAATTGAATAAGATATACGAAACTAATAGTAACGTAAGTCTAGATGTGAAAAAAAAACATAAAAGGGGTGATTTCTTTCAAACGATGCAATAGATCTTTCTTGCTTTCAATAATATTACAGGAAATTAAAAACTTCAAAAAATTTCAATGAAAATGAGATCGTATTTGCCATAAATTAGAAAATAAGGTAAGAAAACTATATGGATCGTTATAAACACAAAACCCCTGTATAATGGAAGCCTTAATTATTGTGATATATAAAATACACACACCGATCAGCGAATTCGCGACAGGCACACGATCGGAAATTATATACTGCACATACTAATGTACTAATAAACCAAATGAATATTATTTATAAATAATTGTATATAGCGCTAAAACATGTATTGAATAAAGTAAAATGCCTGAATCATTTCAAATGAACCATAGCGGCCCTAAACACTTCCGAAGTCCTTTCCCTTCTTGAATGTGCCGAGTAGCGGAAAAATTGTGGGGAAAACTAATAAGTTTTGAATTTTTAAACAATAAATTAAAAATGGTTGCCAATTGATTTGGCAGTTACCTTCTACTCGCTCGATGCAGGACGGGCGACGCTAGGAATTTGATTACATTGCAAAATTTATAATCGCATCAAGGTAATTAAAACCGAGTTAAAATACCATTTGGTGCAGAGGAAGTCAAGACCAACCGAATGCTAAAACCCGATCGAAAGCCGTTTCGTTCTCAAGTTTAAATACTTTCACTTGATTGGACGAAACGATTTGGTAGTCCACGGACTACAGTGGACTATATAGTGTAAAATGTTGGTTTTACACTGTGTAAAACAAAACTATGGCAGTCAACGTGGGCTCCCTGTGTCAACGTGAGCAGTCGTCCAATGAGAGAATGAGAATGAGGGTAGTCGGTAGCCACGCAGGTGGCCTGTCTGCAAGTGCGCCTGCTACCGTTTTGCGCAATATAGGTAGTGCATCTAATTAAAAGCTTATAACTCCGGAACTAATCAACCGATTTCGATCCGGTTTTTTGCATTAGATTTGTCTTTACTTCCTTTAAATAGCGCCCAATTTAAAATTTGCGCCTCAGGCTCCGTAACCCCTACATCCGCCATTGGCATTTCCTATAGTTAGTTATACTTGGTAAAGATTTTCCTGGGATAAGACTAGAAAAACGTGCGAAAGAACAATCAAAATACATGTCAGATAAGGCGAAGGAGGCGAATATCACCGCATCACCACCTCTCGGAGCGCGGCAACTCGCAGCACGGTATGCTTCCGCGGCCAGGTTAGGTTTTCTTTTGTAGATATATTTCCTGCGGGTGTGAGTGCAACGTATAAAACCTCCTCAGCATATGTTAATCGTTTGTTAATCGGTTCAATAAAATATAACTCATTGGGTCGATGCCGGTTGAGGTTGGAAATTGGAAAACGCAAGCAGTGACAGCGCGGTACTGCGCCTGACCCAGAAAGCACCAGAAACCAGAAAC
>JARJDR010012804.1:0-17322 GCA_030264135.1 Myllaena sp. GC000078 | reverse complement strand
TAGCTTACAACAAAAGATTGGTGCGCAAAGCGGCAGTATAATTTCAGCGCAATTCGAATGGGGTGAATGAATCAAGCGTCGCGATGCCATTAATAAAGTTGTGCGGCACATACGCGCGCAATTAACGACGAAGAAGGGTGCGCGATTCAACCCCTTTCACTGCTCACCCACGCACATTGCCACCCCACTCACATACGAGCAGCGTTTACTCGCAAAAATAATGTGGCGCGACGATGATTGTGGTTCAAATTGCTCCAATCGATCACTTGCAAAAAAGTTCAATTACGATAAATTTCCCATTTCACTACAAATTTTAAATCACATTTTATCTTTTTGAATACATTCCGTGAATTTACAATAAATCCCAAACTGGCATTTAACAGATCTGCAAAGGGAGGAGGACTAACCGCATGCATCTAATTTCGCAGACTTATGCAAATGGTAGCAATGGTAGCAATTGTTAATGTCTGAAATGCGAGCAATTAATTTCATCCGATACAACACTCATCCACCTCTCCGCATTCAGTGGATCTCTTTTTCTCGCGTGCGTTTGCTTGTTTGTAGCTTTCTACTGCCTGTGGTGTGGCTTGGCGTTCAAAGGCGCGCAATTCCAACTAGCGCATCATTAAAAGCGCGGGTATAATGAAAATTGCAGCAAGCATGCAGGGCTGCTTCAGCACTTTAATTTTATGCTAATCAAATTAACGTCTTTGTGCGGCGGCGCCCGGCAGCATAAAGACACAAACGACTGGTTGAATGGCATTAGCCGTGCGTGCTGCAACAATTTCCATTGCACAAATCCTTCCGCCCTTACCGCACCCCTTGCCATCCTGCTCTTCTTCCGCGCCGCTGCTTGCGCAAATCGGACTCGTGTGCGACATTCCGAAAACCGCCGATAGCAATTTAACTCCACCGCCAACTAATTTGGTTAAATTCACTAAACCTATTATTTGGAAGCCGTTGTGTTCTCCGTCCACGTTGTCCACGCTAATTAAAAAAGCAACAAACGTCAGAAACTATTTTCTGATGCACTAATATTATCCGGTTCCTCATTTGTGGACAAGACATTTTTCGGTTGAAACCAGAATTAATTTTGTCCTTTGTCCTCGAGCGGTATATATCCTACCATTCGCTAATTTAATAAAGTCCTCCCGGCTTTCATCAGTATGCCGGGCTGTCGGAATTGACTGGTGCGCGATCGAGGCAAATTGAGTCGACGGGCGCTAAGGTGAGACTAAGGAACCGATTTTAATATAGTCGCGGGAGCCAAGCAGAAAGGTTCATTTCAATTCGCCAACACGCGCGGAATCATCACCGCGCATTCAACGGTCGTGGCCTTCGTCTCTAATATTCATTCCTGCCCGCAATGTCGCACGACCCGCACCGTAACTTAGTCGGTTGGTGGTTGGCATGATGGAAAAATCTGAAGGATTTTTTTGCCACGACTTGGGATTTCCTTTCTTTTATCTTGTCGTCCGTCGGTGTCGTCTTGGCTGCGATTTGTCGTGTGGCAGCAGGTTTAATATTCGTGCGGGGCGCCACACGACTAATCAAATTCTTCGTCTCTGCAGCAAGCAAGCAGATGAAGAAGAGGGTTTCACGCAAATCTGCCGCTCGCGATGTGTCAAACGTATAATATCCGTCTGATATAGAAGAATGGCAATTTAATAATTTAATAAGGAAGTGCTTTAATGTCGTTATCTAGGCGGGGCGTTCTTGATTTATACTTCAGATGCGCTCCCGATTTGCATAACAACCAAATTGAATCGTCTGACGTGTATGTCGCGAGGAAATCCCATTGGATTTAACTATTTTTGTATCTTTGCGAGAAGAATGTCGCGACGTTTATGATTTGATTGCGTTCTTTCGCTGAATGCGGTGATGTTATTGAATTTCCAATCTGCGTTTTCCACCGCATTCCTATTATTGTTAAATGAATCCACCGTCAATATCCATTACGCAACAGTTTATTATTTCATCCCCCGTCTTGGTCGTAATGACAATACACGCCTTCGCAACCTGTTATTGTTGCTGCGCTCCTGCTGCGTGGAGCGGACAAAACGCAAATTGCTTGTGTAAACTATCCTCGCGCACTTCCCCGACATCGAATGCGGGTGGCGCTTGTGTTGTTATTGCTGTTCGCGCGGAGAGTGCTCAGGCGCAATTGCAATCTAATAGCAGCAAGCAAGCTTCGAGTCGAAGTGCGAGACTGATGGAGAAGCGGTTTCGCAAACCGAATACGACGACTTGAAAACAAAACGCTGGTAACTGAATCTTGTAACTAATTCTGTGTTTATTCGCCACTTACACGCAATTTCTGCTCCGTTGAACATGTGCAATTAACTAATGTAATTTTCTTTAGCTTCGGGCATAACTCCAGGATATAATTTCCATATTTATATTGAAGACTATTACAGATAAACTTTATCATTTTATCAGAATCTTTAAACAGATTGGTGCATATAAACACTAGATAGGCAAAGACACATCTGGATGGGTAATCTAAATAATATGCGCGAGGGTGTGTGCATCGGGGTGGAACAATAGCATTCGCATTCCGGTTTCCTATCTTTGATGCCGGCATTCGTCTCGCCTCTGGGCTGAGACTTCATGCACACGTGCTACCTTAATAAGCAAAGTAGTGTGGCTTGCCCCGAGGTGATGCAACCACAAAGTCGAAGGGTGGTATAGTTTTTGCAGGAGAGATTAGAATTGTAATATCCTTTGTGCTGCGGGTTAATCAAATTCACCCTCAGCCTGATATTAATCATAATACTTTTCAGAGATTTTAATATTCTCCTATTTGTTGGTGAATTCCCAATGAGAACTCTACTAAATAATGAGATGCCAAAATCCGAAAAAAGCAACAATTCATTCACATCGCCGTGGTTGTTTTTTGGTTGCGATCAGTATTGCATTCGCGGCGCGCTGTTCATTCATTTGCGCGGGTGAGCTCATCTCGTCTTGCGCGCTTTGCATGCCCACACCGCTGGGGAGCAACAACGCAAAAAGGCAGCAATTGCAGGGCCAGCGGATCCATTCGTTTTCGCAGCCACTGAAAATGTATTCATTGCAAGGGACGAAGCATAAATTCGCTGGAGGCTGCTTTTCCATCGCCCGTACAATACGCGCGCATCTCCGCCGAGAGCACACAACACGGCACTTTAAAATCTCATCAATATAAATTCGGCGGCGTTGTTTTCATTTCCACATAGGTAGGGGAGGCGCGCACACACACACACTGGATAACCGGAACGTAGGACAACGGCTATACTTCAATCCAGCGAGACCGTGAGATGGACATGTTTTCATTTTCGCTGCAATGCTGGGAATGCTTGTTGGACGTGTCTCATTTTGTATCGTCTACGAAGTCACCCTCATGCGCGCGCTCAAAGGGCGGCTCTGTAAATAAATAAATGATGGCGGCGTTGATGTTTTGCGTCTGCGGCGGGGCAATTTTTAACGCCAACGGAAATTTGCTTCACGTCGATAGGGCAAAACAACAAAAAAACTCGCAATAAATGACATTCTTTTACAGGTAGAGGGGTAAACAAAGCGTGTGTCGATATGGAGCTTGTTTCATTTCGCCTACACGTGTCGGCAGACATTAATTCCGTACCGTACGCTGTCGGATTGCAAATGAAGTGTGTCGATAACCAAATGAAAGGCAACTTTTTCATTCTGGGCTTGAACTTGCACAATGATTACATTTATTTTTGATAGAGGTACATAGATACAATGCTTTTCCACCAATTTAATTAATTGCATTTAAGTAAATTAGAAGTAATATAACAAAGAAGATTTTAATTACGCACATTATTCGTTCCCGGCCGGAAAACGCGAGCCTGATTAATGAATGCGGTATATGGTGTGTCCGGGCAATTTTATTTACACCTGTGATTAGTTTCTCTCATTGCAACGGCGCTCCCTCATTGCGCATAAAACGCTACGTGCGTCGTTTTCTTGTGCGCCAACGCATACGCACATAAAAGTGTTTAATAGACGACTAATAAAAGCGCCTGTTGGTCGGATAGTAATTATCTTTCGCGGTTGGCGCTCTTCTTTAATTACCCTTTAAATTTGCGCGAAAGAAATACGTGTTTATTTCGCGAAATGCTTTATGCGGCAGTCGGCTTACAGCGAATATGAAACCCAGGCCGTGGTTAACGGTATTCATTTATGCGGGTGCGCGCGCGTATTGGATTAGAGGGGATGAAAGAGATGCAAAATCGTGAAAGCGGACGCAAAGAGGTTTGCCGTGGGGTTGCGTGGCCGGACTTGAGTCGTTGCGGTCAGCGGCGCCCTGTGCGCCCAGCATGAAATTGAGTGGAGTGGACATTTCGCGGCGTCTAGGCGGTCATGTAAATATAATGAACCCGGTCGTGCAAATGAATAAATGATATTGCCAAATGGAATCGCTGCCAAGGATGAGGACTAGTCAAAATTTGATATTTAACTGGATATTAGCTAAAAAATATTTTTTCCTTTTGTAAATATAAAAATGAATTCAAATATTTAAGGACGAGCAATATGTAATTCAAGGAATTTAAGCAATCATTAATATTGTTGATGTTTGACTTGGTGTGAATCAAATTGTAAATAGATGGAAATTCGTGCGTTATTTGTACAACAAATGATGATATTAACCCCCTTGCAACGCACACGCGTGACGAAGACCACGAAACGAACGTAGCGTACAAATAACCCTTTCCCCCAGGACCCCTGGGGAAATCGCGTGCTTTTGATCGAATAATCTGCGCTGCGAGTCAATAGCCGAATGGCGAAAAGCGCTGGAGCCAAGATGGTGAGCGTGCAAAAAAACACACAACCCTTCCCGTTGGACGGCGCGAATGAGCGCCGCCGAGGGTTGGTTGCGCCACGCGGCGGGACGTCCATGAATAAATACATGGAGCGCGTGCGGCATTGTTTCGCTCGAACGCCATACGTTCTTGCGTCGAGTGCTTGCATAAATCTCAACGTCTCGCCTGCAAGCTGCGCGTTGGCTGCAATCGAAATTTGCCCAAAGGATACAATACACTCGAACAGTGTTGTCCTGTCAGCCTAGAAGCAAAGCAATAACGATGAGCCTGATGTTTTTAACTGTAGCAGAAAAAAATATATGAAGTTGGGTTTGCGTTGAATTAATATAATCACCGTATGCACCATATTCAGGACTCTTATGAAAGTTAGAAGACATTGTCCACGCGTTGTAGCGCGACTTTCCGAAGGAGTGCAAATATTACTTTCGTTCGTTCGGTAATTTCTGCACGCCGCCTGCAATTCCCCACTCCCCCACCGCGCACACGTTCAACCATTTCGTCAGCCATCCGGAAAACTTGGAAGCGGCGAAGTTACCCGCGTTCGCCGCGCGGTGCTCTTTGTGCAAAACTGTTAATTCCGCCCCCGCGTCGTGTAACCGTTTCCGCTCCCGTCTCCCTCTCTGCGCTCATCGAGTTCATCGTGTCCCGGCATACACAAGACGGTGTGTCTCCGCTTCTCTTATCTGCCTTAATACCAGATTGTTTATATTGTTCGCTTTAATTGTTGCGCGTTCAGTTTGCGTCGCTCGCTTTTATCGCCTCCGAATTACTTTTTTTCCCTGCACGTGGAAACTTTTCCTTCGCCGTGTTTATTTTTTGTTCCCGTCTTTTTGTCGCTGTCTGGCAAGCATCCCCCTTTCCTTTCGATGTCGTTCGTGCGATGGACACTGGTTTTCATTTGCGCAACAGCACATTGGAATTGTTCGGGGCCCGGAGGCTACTCGGATTTGTTTATTACACCTATTACATTTGTTGGAAAGAGTAAGTTTTTGTCTCTGGCATTAGGAAAACGGCGACGCTCGGCAAAGTTTACTCAGTGCCCTTTTTGTTTCAATTGCTTAATACGCAAATGCGAGTCGTTTCGGCGCCGGTGCCGGAAATAATTATCTTCGACGCCTTTTTCGCTTGAGTGTATACGTAAATATTTGGCTCGGAATTTTTGCGCCGATTAATTCGTTGTTTATTTGCGCGACAATGACGGGGGCGCAACGCGTTTCAATGAAGCTGATGATGATGACGGCGATGGTGTCCGTTGGGGTTCCGTTACGGAAGATTGCCGGGCGATTTCCACAATGCGAAAATAAACACAAATGTTAACGCGAAAGCAAACGCAAAAACCATTCGCCGTTGACGAGTAGACGAGAGTCGCGCAAATCCGCTGGAATAATATTTTCGCATTCGGAAAATGTTTTAATGAAATTAATTTGATTTTCGTCGAAATTGAGGGAGAAGACGGAGGTGGCTACGAAAATATTTTTACCCAGAGGCAATATTCCGATGAGATTTGAAAATGCACAAATTATAAATTTCTGCAATTCCAATCCTTGCAATATTCACCCAACAACTGTACGTGTAATACAATTTTCTATTTCGCAGCACGGCGCAATGATAATCTATAGCGCATCTTTTACCAAACCAAACCGGTGGGTTAATTAAAACGCCAAGTGCTCACCTGGGACTTGCCAGCCGTGGCGTGAGGCATGGCCACGCGACGTGGCCACGTGCACTGATTATACGCAGACGCGCCGAACGCCACCGCCGCTGCCGCCGCAACCGCGCTCTAATTCGAGCCACTTAATTTGCGCCGCTAATGAGTTAGAAGAAGATTATTATTATTTATTTGCTGCGCGCTTCCGGCGCACGGCTAATTGTTATTTCTGGCGCGAATTTCACCGCACACCGCACAGCTATGTCCTTGTGATTATCCTTGCTTCTATGAAAATCGAGAATTATTCGTTCCACACCTCTTCTAAGTTTTCTGCGCGAAGCTGAGAAAACACAAAACGTTCGTTTTATGTAGATTTTTTTAATTAAAAGGGTCATAACTGGACTATTAATAATCGCAATGGGCGCGCGAAGTTTCTTATCGCGCGCTCAAGAAAAAACCCTGGAGGCGACGTTGCGGGAAAAGAGTAACAGACTCTGATTAAAAATTTTTATGTAGGTAGAGATGCGCGAACCATATTTTCTGTTTTTTTCGCACCCGCTTTTTCTTCGGTTGGTTTGCGTTGGAAAGCCAAACGGAATCCCAACAGATTGCCTTTGCGTACTGCGCGCTTTTTAATACATAATATATTATCTGGAAATATGAAAATCTTTCGCACTGCGCAGCCGAAAATGTTGTGCTCTGTTTTTATTTACGATATTACCATTTTTCGCCGGCGCTCTACCTGACGCTGGCACTATATCTTTTCTCAAGCTGGCGCTGAGCTTAAGAGTTTTTACGCTTGGTGGGAAGAAAGGGGAGGTAGAGAGTCAGTGGACGCGCAGCCACGTTTTGGATGTCAATAGCATTCTATGAAAAATTGCGCCGGCCACTATTCGAATGATTGTCAATCCATCATCCCCGGTCTGTCGTGACATTTGGATAACGCATGGAATGCCAGCGACATTGTATCTGCATCAAGCCCTTGAGGGAATATGTCGACTCCTTGGTCGTGATTGATTCTACTTGCAATTTCCACACCTCAATACTGCATCCTTGTAAGTTTTCTTCTAGACTAACTATAATACAATCTGAAAAAAAATGGGTTTCTTTTCTTACTTTTGTTTTTTAGAATTGAATCATACATTTCGTTTTATATAATTATAAAAATAATTATACTAAAGGAAATAACAGTTCTCCAGTAGTTGACTGTGAGACTGTGCGCTGCTGAGTGCGAACGAAATGGATGAAAAACAGGAAGCGTAATTTGTATGCGACGTGTGGAATGGTGCGTTTCGTGCGCGCTCCCGCTGGGGAGATGCCGCACATTATTACATCAGCGTCACACCTCGCCCTTATCTTTCACATTCTACGCTTACGTAGTATTTGTGTACGTGCCTTGCGACACAGTCTACTTGTCGGAAACATTCTTCCACCTCGTACATTAATATAAGTAGCTGCTTTCTTCGAAACTAGTAAAATTTATAATAATATTCCTTAAAATGAAAGAAAAGTGTTAAAAAAGGCAGTTTAAAATTTCGACATATCGCCTCGTTCGCGATGATTAACAGCCCAAACTTTTGCAGAGTGCAGCATCATATCACGCATATATTTCCAACCCTCTGAATGGGGGTTTTCTCGGCGGCCAAATGTAGAAGAGATTATCCAGTATCGGTATGCCCCAACATGGTCGTCCACCACTACAATACGGGGGATGCGCCGTGCCGCGCGCCCTCAGTGTTTGCGCGAAGCTTAGCACCCGCCTTTCACGCGCGTAATGGATTTTGATTTCGCGCACAATGGCGCGCGAATCTTCACTCCGATGCATCACATGGAAAATCGGTATTTCTTTTATTGCCATCCTCCCCTTCCAAGGCGCGTGTGTTTCTTGCAAACGCCACACAATTCTTATCTTTGCGTCCGGGAGACCTCAGCGTGTACACGCGCCAAAGAACTAAGCTTATACTATTAAAGGTATTGACCACGCACGAGAAGGGAAAGAACAATGAAGCTGTCATAACGTGCTTTGAGAAGAAATTAAGTCGTTTCTTTGACTTGAGCAGGGATGCGGACGTAACGAACCCCTCCTTACGTTATGATCACAGACTGGGGAAGGGAGGTGAGGGGGTGGTAGTGCGACGATATTATTATGCGGCAAGTGTCGGCCCTTCAACCGGAATAATGCATTTCAGGGCGCGCGTTTGAAGTGTGCAGATTTTAGTGTCGCATCAACTGGTGCGCGGGGCCGCATTCGTGTCGTTTGCCATTTGTCGAATGTTTGCGTTTTGGTCGGTGCAGACGACGGGGTGGAAGGTTCCGCGAGACTAATTCATAACGTCGAGCCGACGGTAATAATATATTTACAGGGCTGGATGCACTCTAATTCCAAGGGCGAGATCATAAATTACGCGCCGGCCGAATGAACGCACCCTTGCTGAAATTTCCAACCCCCCACGCAGCATTGCACATTGTATTATACATACGTACGTGTGTGTGTGTGGTGGATGCCATTCTCTTTCGCTTGTAGCATTCCGCACGGGGCGCCGCGACGCAAATGTCTTCATTCATGCACCCTGTTTACGCGCTAGTCCAACTTTGATCCAGCCGGTAACTCCCACTTCCGTTTTTGCGCGGTCGCCATAAATTCCAATAAAATGTCTTGGGGGGCTGCGGTTTGTCCTGCTCGTCTACAGTTCCTCCTTTTCGATCTAATGATGCATTCATTACAATGCAAAACTCACCGATTGTTTTTACCATTTGCCGGACAATGCCAAAATTGAGTTTGTTGGAAATTGCAGAACGCATTGTTTATCGGCCCGCGAGTTTTCCAATTTACCGCCCCGAACGAAGCGAAGTTTGTTATATAACTATCACAATTCGACTGATGCCAGCCAAGGGTGTGACGCGTGCAACCTGCGAATCAAGGCGTCATTGTTCTTGGACCGGCCAGCGCCAATACCCCAAGGGAGTCCTTTGTCCCAATGCCGCCACCGTTGCCGTCGTCGTCAGCAGCAGCGTATCCTCATTGCCATGTTCCTATTATACTGCAAGGCCCTAAGCGCGGTGACGCAAAACGGTTAAAGAGTCGGCCACATATTCAGCAGTTGCCGCGAATCTCATGGGGTTTGCATAGTTGCAAGCCGTGCATGCGCCGGAATATCATCTGCTATGCGGCGCGGCGGCGGGCGCGTCAAAAAACTCGCGGTTGAATATTAGTTGACAGACCCACAATTTGTATGTGGCACGGTCTAATGTTTGTGGCTAGATTTGTTGCGCGGTTGCAACCCTTTTGTCGAATACACTAATCCTGCGGATTTCCAAAACGCCACTATTCGTTGCGACGCTAAACACATTATTGGATTATCTGTGCCGCCGGACAGCGATATCTCAATGCCGCACCCACTTTTTGCCGGCTCGTTAAATTTCGAAAATGTCGCACTGCGATCGGCGCGCGGTAAATCGTTTGCGGTCGTGTCTATTAACCGTTAATAATTAATTGTTTATGTTTGCACAATACGAAATTTAGAGGCAACCTTCGAATATGTATCAAATTGCATGATATTTCGCTAAAAGTTTGGTAAACATGATACCCCCTTGAAGGGCAGACACATTTAGTTTAGTGGCACTTCAACTGTCCAATTAAATCATCGTCAAAATTGACCGTATCGCATTACATCACAGCTACCAGTCGCAGTCGGCGTGGTCATTATCGAAATCGATATTGCCAACACGGCGCACGCAGGGGGCTCATACATTATCACATGCCAAAGCATTGTTTTGCCACATTCGCGTAAAGCAGGAATGCGTGCGGGATGACCATTAACTTTTCGAAATGAATGTAAACGTGTGGCGCGGCGTGGTGGCGAAACACACGAATACATCATCGACGCGGGGAGAGATATCCCTTCGCGCGAGAGGGGTGGCAAACTTACTAATTTGGTCTCGCGGGACTTTCTCGACGCCGGCGCCGCGTCCGCTCGGACGTGACTTATTAGCGGCGCAAAGTATGCTCCATCTTCCGCCGCAGTCGTCCTATGATAATAATGCCATCCATTCTCCGCGCGGCTGGAAAGTCGAGCAGTCGAATATGGCCGCAGCCCGCCTATCGTCCTTTTAATTTTCATATCAACGGGAGGGCGGCGCTTAACGGTGCGAAAGATACGGGCGTGCACCGAAGTACATCATTATCACGTAACATTTACTTGATTCAATTATACGTTTGTCTCGCCGAATTAAGAGTGCACGGGGCGGCGTTCTCCCCCCAGTGCCTGCAGTCTGGGAAAGTGGCGAAAAAGAAATTAAAACTGCATTTCAAGTTGAGAGTTTGCAAGTTTGCAAGAGCTCGGCAGGAGATTTCGCCAAGAGATATATAAACGAACTTTTTCTTTCAACCCCTCGCTCCCTCCCCGTTCTCTTCTCATCAATCTGCTTTGTGGCGAAGGGTAAAAACGAGCAGGGAACGTCTAGTTGGAATGTAAAATATGGAATTTATGAAACGAACGAACATTACATGAAATAGATTTGGCAAAATAGAAAATTGCACATGTCAACTGCAGTCGCAAAAGGCATTCGAATAAATATTCAAGAGTGAGCCAAATATTTATGCACCTGTTTGGCACAAAAAGAAAAACCGGTACTAAGGAAGATATACGAGCGACGTCGCCCGGTGGCATATGCCGCATGAGGTGAATGGTGCCAGCCGAAATATCCTTTCGCTTTCGAAGGAAACGTCACGCACTGCACCGCGTACAGGAACGGAGTGCATATTTTATGAGCGCGTGCATAGCAGCGTAATGCGATCCTCGCTCTCTTTGCGAACGCCATTCTTTCCAATCCCATCGTGGGTTGAAATGCATTTTTATGTCATAATGCATATCAAAATTTTACTACCTTCTAGCTGGCTTCTGATTTGTGATTTTCATATTTTATTTATAACAAGAGAGAGAGCAAACATTGTAGGCACATAAATCGATTAGCGATCGATGCACGGAGCTAGACGCGCACCACCAGCGCTTACTAGTCTGTTGGAGTATTTTTCAATTTGCAAGCGCTCAATGTCTGCTCGCACCCTCTGACACGTTCGTTCGGCGGATATGCTCGAGACGCGAAAAAAGACAAATGTATTTCAAGCAAATTGCTTACATACGCTACAGATACAACGCACACGTCTATAAAACATTCTTTTTTCTTGTGTCTATGACTGTGGGGGTGTTGATGCACATTAGATGGAAAGTTTTACATTGTTGCCGCTGCCAGCCTGCAACGTGTATTATGGAGTACCAGACGTTTCATCCTGTCCCCAATGGGATCTGCCAGCTCACCAACTCATACTTTGCGAATCTGAAGGTTACTCCTGCCTACATCCTGCGCTTTGAAAGGTAGAAAATTCCTAGGTTTCGGTTTCGACTCTGGATTAAAGATGCGAATAATTACATCAATCGGATAACTAATCTTTATGATAAGCTCTTGTTCTCGTTTGTTTCCCTATGCGAATTTGGCGACCATGGTAACCTCGCTTAATATATTAGATTCGGCCGTAGTGTACGTATCCTGCAATTCAGTCTTTACCTTGCGCGCACGTCTCAATGCAAAGCACCTATTGGATATGAAGCATATGAGAGGTATGCGCTTCCCTCTTGCGCACGCAAATTCGCGGTGGATCACCGGGTTGAATATGAGGGGGAGTGCGGCAAAGCCTCTGTGTTCTATTATCACATCAACGGCACTACTTGCGTATGAGTGTACGTGTAACTAGCTAGTCAAATAACTAACGCTGCACCCACTACCTATTCCGCCATCATAATGAACTTCCAAGCACTAATTAAACTGCCTTATAACAAATAGATTAAGATGTTTCCTATTTACCATTAGGCGCCCCGGGATGGATATGAACTAAATACTGTTTGTTTAATAACTTCCGGGGGAAATATGTAAACTTTGTTTTCTATCAACGTTTCTAAAAAAATTAAACGAGTTAAAAGTGTTCATTACGACTTGGTAATAGTGATAAAAAATACCTGATGAGTGCCTTAATAATTATCTCGTTTCAACTTGCGCGCGACATTTGCAAGAGCATCCATGCAGGAAGGCAGGAATTTAATGTGATCCTTAAGTCTTTTAACATAATACCCAAATAGCGCGGGGGAGTTTGTGCGATTGCACGAAATGCGCCACGGCGGAAGTGAAACTTTTCAGATTAAACAAATTCGTCTAACGTCTAAAGTCGTCGTGGCTTGACTCGTCTTGCAATCGTCTGCGTACAGGAATCCAACTTTACAACCTCCTCATCCTTCCGCTTACATCCTACAAGCTCATATATAAGTAGGTACGTCGAAGTGCTACGGCTCTGTTGGCTGATGCGCGTAGGTTAACATTGATGCGTCGGCCCAGGGAAAGCTGGCGGAAGGGATTGGAGATGGGGGTTTTGTGATTCCTGTCTGGACGTTTATCCCTATCGGGCATATGCAGCCGACGCATACGTTGTACGTAAGCACGAGTTTATCTATACGACACCGCGTAATTGCCCTGGTGCGATGCGTTTTGTGTGCGCTGTGATTTCTAGATAATTGGATAGACGAACTATAATGTCATCAAAGTTAACGTCCACGGTCATGATTAGCTCGATAATGTGATTGCGGCTGCGTGCACGCGGTGGTATTACCTACCATCCGCAATTCATGCTGTTCTTTATCTTATTATATTATTAGTTACTTCTAATAAAATCTATTTTGATGTTTAAGTTCACTCGCATTTGTTATGAAGTTTTGCACATTACGCAATGTGCTATCCTGTTATTTCAGTCAGCTTAATCATCATCTGCCCTGAATTCAAACTGCAACGCGCCGGATGTCAAGTAATAATGAGCACTTTTCTTCCAACCTGACTCCTTGCAATTTTCAGCTTGATGATATTTCATTCCATACATATAATTTTCTTCGTTTGCGAGCGTTTCAGTTTTCTTTTATAAATGCTTTCCCACTCGCAGGTCAATGCCTCATTATGAATAAGGATGTGCACTATAATCAGTACAAGCTGACTTGTAATTAGATGCTAAAGCAACCCAGCGTTCTACTATTCTTGTCATTCTTTGCGTATATGTATTTTTCCAGCACTAGAGAAATGCTAGCAGTGATTTGCCCACTCGTATAGCCAAAGTGCATGTTGTTAACATCCGTAGAAGAGGGGATGTCGTCCTTGTTGAATATGAATTCGAATGCGAATGCCAACATTAGAAGAATGGTCGGATGGGTTTACGCGCAGAGCAGTGCAAAGATACGGAAGAGTGAAAAATGCGAGGGAAAAGAGTCGGATTTTCTGCGCCAGTCACATTGATCATATGCATACATGTTGTACGTAACATCAAGATGAGAATATATCTCTAAGTCCTATCTTTTTCTCTTCTTTTATTTGCGCAAGAGAGTTTCAGTTAGCTGTTGTATCATGCCAAATAAATTTTAATAGATTACTTGGCTTAGAATGAAGGTTTAATCAATTGAAACATAATAAATATAAAATTAGTATTGTGATCTATTTAAATGATATTTGAAATAAAATTGTTTTTCGTTTATCAAGAAACACCTTATATGCATACATTTTTCCATAGTATGCTAAGCTGACACTTTTACTTATCTGATAAATTAAACGATAAGAATAGATATATCCGTCAATGTTTTCTTGTCACTGCCACCGACACCAACAAATTGAAAACTCAGCAGGCTCACACTAAATATAGATTTTCACATCGTATTGAACTACTTTTTTTCAATCGTAGACAGAAGAACTTTGTTCTTATAATGCATGTTGTAAATCGATCTAAATCGCATCGTTGTGAACACCGTTATTTAAAACTACACCACAAATTCTAAGTTTTGCTGAAAATGCAAAAAAGGCGTGGAATACAAAAAAGGATAATAAAAAATTTAAATATCCGTTGTTTTGGAATGCGTGCACTCTCCAGATCACGGAGGGTGCGAAGATGTCAGAAGAGGCGTAAATAAAACGAAGCGAAAAACATCCTTTCGCTGGGGTTGGTGCGGGGGATGACACGCTAGAATGCCTCATGACCTGTAACTTTATAGTTGTGCGCGAACAAATCGCTCTATATGCACGCGCCTAGCTCCAGTGCACTTATGCAGAAAGAATGGTGCACATTCGAGCGTGGAATTTCAAATATTTCGCAGTCACGATGCCACTTTTTCATTATTTCACGTCGCCGCGAGAATATGAATTTATCTATCGCAACTTTTAGACAATAGATTTTTGTTCCATTTTGTTTTTATTCGGGCAGCAATGTTTGCAATCCGGCTGCGAAGATTACGATCGGTATGATTAATAATTATCCACTGTCCCGCATCGCGACGAGCGACGAGATTATATTGACTTCGGCAGATATGTAGCGGAGGCGGTCGTAAAACCCACGGGAAAACGATCGAATTTTTGTGTTCCGATAATAAATTCCGGCGATAAATCCGATTATTGTTGCCGGCGCGTCGCATTCGGAAAAACTAACGAAATTACACACTATCAGAGAGATGACAAGGAAGTTTCGCGTTTGGTTATATATACTATCCCATTTGTTTGTGTCCAAGAAACAGGCAATGATCATAAAAATAATGCTCATCACATTCACTATTATAATAATAATGAATCCAAATAAACACATTACAAAAAGACAAATATTATACTTAATAATAAGTAATGGTGTAAATTAATCAATGTGTTGCAGTAGGCAGAATGCTGCAGCCTAGGATATTTGCGAAGGATGTTAAATATTAACATTATGAAATGCTGTAGTAAATTTTTAAACCGCTAATGGCGTATGCCTTTCACGATCGAATTAATCCCATCAACTAATAATGAAACTTTGCGCGCAATTCGCTTCAGCCCTATTTAGCATTAAACTCCGCTAATAAACTTACATAAAAAATTATCTGCGGCGCTTATCTTCGTGTGGTTTATGCATGACCCAAATTTGTTGACGCAAGCCGGGCAAAGTTAATGAGCTTCAACACGATTCGCAGCTATTTTAAAATTAGATTTTCCCAGCGGCGCGCTGCCGCTCCACTACCGTTGTGTCCTATTATATTAAAATTACGTTTATACGTGGCGCATCAAATACCGTGCTATTTAATGAATTCTTCTTCTTCATTTCGCTGTCGGGGGGGCGCTTATACATATCCACTCGAATCAATTTTGCTGCACATATTTATCCTGAGGCAAAAGAATGCTTTCCCGCTAATTAAACCGAGCAGTATTACAATTTTATAAAATTAAAATTTTCTTGCTACTATTATATTGCTAGTTTAATTAAAACAAAGTTATATCCTGGAAATTTTCATAACATTCAATTTTAACCATTGAAACTACAAACAATATTGTGGTGATATTCACAGAAACGGCTGCAAAACAACCACACAGCATAACAAGTGACCGTGAAAGTTTCCGATGTTTGTGTAATTGAGTGCTAATGAAATGTGCGTGCGTTGAAGCGCGCGCGACCTCGTTTCCTTCCATCCCTGCCATCAGCATCGAGAGGGAGTGGACGACGCCCGCCGCGCCGCACGCACGTCTTTCCGATTGCGCTGTGACCGCGCGCCGGAGAACGAGATTAATCGATTGGCAAAACGGTGTATTATTCATTCAATTAAGTAAGTGCCCTCCCTCGCGCGCATTGTCCCACAAGACAACTTATTAAACATTCAAATATAAGTAATTAATTAAAACGGGGTTCATCACCGGAACAACTCCCTACCAATGTCACCCAATTGTTCCGCCCTTGTTTTCGAACAGGACGAAATTCGATTTTGCCAATACGGGAGGCAAAGTTTGCCGCTCGATTTTTCTTTAATAAGTTGTTAATTAAGCAGCGCGCTCTCGCAAACGGAATTAGCGTCGGAGGCCGCCATCCGATCAGTGCGAAAAGGGAAAGGACAAACAAAGCTCCCGCCGACCATCGAAGTTCGAAATGTCTTCGTGGCACTTTTCGACTTTGTAGTGGCAATCTATATGTGTGTGTGCGTGGGTCGAGAGCCTAATTACAGCGCGTTTTGGACTCGTACATAAAAACGAAATAAGATGTCGGGGGCGGCCAGGGGGGTTGGAGGGGTTGGAGTGTGTAATCAGTAGCGCGCCGCCCCTCGTTACGACGCGCCGCGTTCGAACTAATTGCGGAAAAACAGACAGCGCTGGATTTAATGTTGCGCGCCCGTTCGTTCGTTCGTTCCGGCTTTATTTTTATTTTCGCCTTTGGTGTCATTACGTTTTATACGCTCGATGCCTTTTTCCACCGGATTCTTTTATCCCGCGCGCGGCCAGCGCGCCATTCATCCTCCCACTCGTGTTGCATGTTTTAATCACGGCGCATTGATTCCGAGAGGTAATTACATGGAAGACCTCTCTCCGGTGCCCTCGGAAAAGGGGGAGAAGAGCGCGATATGCTTGTTTTGCTTTTCTTTTAAACTCGGATTTTGTTTATCTTATTGATTATATTTGTAATTTTGCGACAAAAAGAAATTACGTAAGTAATTTGATTTAATTATTAGCAATTTAGCGTATTATATTTTCAAACTGGTGATTTGAGAGTTTAATTTTAATAAATCGCGAAGTAAAAGGGTTTGGAGCAATCGTTACGAAACAATGAATTATACAACTGTAGCACCTCTTCGCTGCCGGCGAAAACTCTCTCGCGCAAAGCTATAACAATCAAACGGCGTATAAACGCAAAGATTTGATCATTTCGAGCCATTTGTGCCAATGCAGGCGTTGTGCTGGGCGCGGCTCGTGTATAAAATGTGCGTGTCTCTCGGAATCGCGCACAATAGTCGTAATACTTTCGCTTTTCTCGAGAGGGGCGCGCGC